>JADRCD010102436.1:0-18771 GCA_019843815.1 Montemys delectorum | reverse complement strand
CCTTGTTTTTAATAGCTGAGTAGTACTCCATTGTGTAAATGTACCACATTTTCTGCATCCATTCCTCTGTTGAGGGACATCTGGGTTCTTTCCAGCTTCTGGCTATTATAAACAAGGTTGCTATGAACATAGTGGAGCATGTGTCCTTGTTATATGTTGGAGCATCTTCTGGGTATATGCCCAGGAGTGGTATAGCTGGGTCCTCAGGTAATACTATGTCCAATTTTCTGAGGGACTGCCAGACTGATTTCCAGAGTGGTTGTACCATCTTGCAATCCCTGTTTTGGGGTTTTGTTTATTTATTGGTTGGTTGGTTTGATTTTTTTTTTTTGAGACAGAGTCTCTATATGTAGTCCTGGCTGTCCTGGAACTTACTGTGTAGACCAGGCTGGCCTTGAATTCAGAGACCCTCTTACCTCTGCCTACCAAGTGCTCAGATTAAAAGCCTGCGCCACCACTACCTGGCTTCCAGTTTTTTTTATTTTGTTTTAAATTAAAAATATTTGTATATCTGGGTGGTGGTGACACATGCCTTTAATCTCAGCACTTGGGAGGCAGAGGCAGGTGGATTTCTGAGTTCTTGGCCAGCCTGGTCTACAGAATGAGTTCCAGGACACCAGGGCTACACAGAAAACCCTGTCTTGAAAAATCAAAAAAAAATTGTTTTTGTACAGATCATTTAAGAATTTCCTCAAGATGCAAAGCAAAGAGTTATTGCTCCACCCCAGGCAGTGAGCATCGAGTGGTGTTACCATTGTTCATGCTGTTCCCTCTATGAAGCCTTGAAAGGGAAGGGAGCTCACAACCAAGTCATCTCACATTCAGCAGAACTGCCAGTTGCTGAGGGATGAACATTTGCAACTCCATTTTTTCACAAGCATTCATGTGTCAAGGTGATGCTCACTAATTCCTGTGTACTCTGATATTTGACACTTATCATTCTGGGCATATCTGTGGGATGTTTCCAGGTGACACTGGAATGACACTGAGTAGAATTGCTCACTTGCCCTGGTAGCAATCAGGGGACCTTGTCTAGTCAGCTGAAGGTCAGAGCAGACTGGAGAGGGAACAGGCTTGGGGATAAGGCTCAGTACAAGAGTGTAGGGGTGGTGGTGGTTCTAATCCTAAGGTCCTGTTCTCCAGTTGGTTCTTGATGCATCAATAAAGATGCTAATAGCCAATGAGCTGGGAGGAATGGGTGGGACTTTGGGGTCCCTGCAGGCAAACTAGAGATGCAGGGGAGAGAGAAGGAATTTTGCCGTGCTTCAGAGGGAGTAAAGGTGACCAGCTATGTGAGATCTCAGGCAGAGTGGACATAAGCCATTTTCCCAGGAGGGAGATTAGAAGTACCCAGCAATTGAGCCATTAGGCAGGTTGAAAATTATGTTTGTGTGTGTGTGCGTGTGTGTGTGTGTGTGTGTGTGTGTGTGTGTGTGTGTGTTTTATCCTTGGATCTGAGGGAATTGTGTGTGGGCTGGTAGTACAGCCCATTCCCCCTTAAAGTGGGGTAGCAAAAACTATGTTACACAAGAGTGCTTGCTTACTATGTGGGAGGGAGTCAATGCATAGGGACCGGTTGTGGTGGTCACCATGCAGCTGGAATACTACCTGCGCTGACTGTCACCCCCAGTCATAACTTGGGATGTGGAGGTACCTGATGGTGGGAGAGCAGAAGTGTGTGTGCAGGGGGAGGTGAAGAGAGATGCGAACATTAAGACCTCATTTTCCACCTCTGCTCAGAAGCTGACTGGGAATTTCAAAGTCTTGTGCAATGAGCTGAATCAGTACCAGAGTCTGGCCACCCAGACTCCCCTTTTTCAGCCTGCTTTCGTCTCAAACCCCTGCCTAGAAGCAGGGGTCACAGCCTCCTCTGGACAGACGCTCCCCAGCCTGTGCCTCCACTATCACCCTGCCGCTTCTCTTCCCATCTTGAGAATGCCACCACAGGTCTCCTATTTTTATGACCTGGAGACTCTGCCCTGTTTTTCCCTCATGGCACTTAAAACCCCCACTGAGAGTTGTCACTGCTCCAACAGAATACTTGGGAAGTGAGATGGTTTAGACTCTAGAAGCGCCTGCATCACTCAGTAGCCCCAGAAAAGTTAAAAGGAAAAAAAAACATAAGGGGCTGGAGTGATGGCTCAGTGGTTAAGAGCACTGGCTGCTTTTCCAGAGAACCTGGGTTCAATTCCCAGCACCTACACAGTGGCTTACAACCACCTGTAACTCTAGTCCCAACAGATATAATGCACATACATACATACAGATGAAACACCACACACATAAAATAAATTAAGAAACTAATAAAAAAAAATCGTAAGTCAAACACCCCGACCCTCCTGTCTCCTGACACTGCTATGGGTTCTGTGTCTATGCAGGATGACAGTGTCATGGAGTCAGGTCACAGAGACCCAAGAATTGGAAATACAAGAGGCAGGCTGGACTCTTGGCACTCCTGGGTTTTTCTTGGAGCCCCCTTGTCTTATTATGGTATTAGGGTTACTGTTGCTGTGATTAAATACCACGACCAAAAGCAACTTGGAGAGGAAAGGGTTTGTTTGGCTGATATATCCTGAATCACAGGCCAGTGAGGGAAACCAAGGCAGGAACCCAAGCCAGGCAGGAACCTGGAGGCTGGAGCTGATGCAGAGGCCATGAAGGAATGCTGCTTACTGATTTGCTCCTCATGGCTAAGTCAGTCTGCTTTCTTATAAAAACCATTAGACTAGGGATGGCACCTCCCACAGTAGGCTGGGTCCTCCCATATTAATCCTAATTAGGAAATGTCCTACAGGCTTGCCTATAGCCCAATCTTTGTTTATTCCATTGGTTTTGTTTTGAGACAGGGTTTCTTTATGTAGCCCTGGCTGTCCTGGAACTCACTCTGTAGACCAGGCTGGCCTTGAACTCAGAAATCTGCTTGCCTCTGCCTGTCAAGTGCTGGAATTAAAGGTGTGTGCCACCACTGCCCAGCTACAGCCCAGTCTTATGGGGACATTTTCTCAGTTGAGATTCCCTTCTCTCAGATGAATCTTGCTTGTGTCAAATTGACATAAAACTAGACAGCACACCTCTACTTTGCAGTGCTAGTTCATCCCCCAAATGCTGAAATCCAAATCAGGCCAGCTGATCCCATAGAGGAAGCAGAACCCTAACTGAAACCTCCTGTGGGCGGGGCCTTGGAGGTATTCAGGGAAGTGCTGCCTCCAGGTTAGCTCCCTGAGGAGGTGCTGCCCACCTTTCAGAACCGAAGCTGTCAACCAGTCAGGATGCTGTATCATAACTGAATTAGTGAGGCCTTCCCTCCATCTTTGCTTCTCAGGGACCTTTTGAAGGAAGCGATACAAAGTTGCCTCAAGCTATTAGCTGGCTGTGTTGCTTGTGCTTCCCACACTCAGTGGTCTGGAGTCCATCCATGACTGGTACCAGGAAGTTCTGAATTATTCCTGAGTCAGGATCTTTGCCTATATGTGGAAACACTGCTCCCATGTGGTTGGTTGGTGAACTGCATGAGGGGGGGTCTGTCTTTCTGCCTTTTCCGCTGAGGCTTAAGGATCCCAGTCTCAGGAGTCCCCAGTGGTCATGAGATCAGGACTCTGCCCAGCTAAGTCCCTGGAGGGGACAGGTCTTGGTGACTTGGAGATGATGGCCTCTGGGCAAGTAGGCTTAGGCTTTGTGTCTTGGGTGGAGATTCAGAGATACCTGGGGTCTGAGCCCCAGTCTCAGTAAACCTAGTACAGAGATGAAGCCCAGTTCCAGAGCTCCAGCAGGCAAGTCTTGTAGAATGTAGTGTTAGGCCCGAGCAACAGTGATCAGCAGCCAAAAGGTCAGGCCTCCACACCACAACCCACGCTTCCTGGGGGACCCAGATGGTGAAGTCAGCAGAGGAAATTAGAGGCCACTGGGACTTCCTCTGGTTCTGGGATTCATGGAGACAGGGCCTTGACCAGGTCAAGCCAGGCTAGCATTCGGACAAGTTCCAGACATGAGAGTAGGCCTCTTCTTGGGCCACGTCCACCCCTCCGGTCTCCACAGGCCATGCACCACAGGGTCAGAGCAAGTACTACTTACTACTCAGCAAAAACCATGTTTGCTGGGCAAGAAACTGGCAGAGCTGGGTCCAACAGTTATGATGGACCTGGTCAGCCACCATAGGATGTTGGCTGCAGGCTGGCCTTGGCCTGAGTGTTACAAGGGTAAAGAGGAGGAGTTCACATTCCACAGCAGAGCCAGGACTCCAAAGTCTCTCCGGGGTATGAATGGGTGAGCCTACAGCTATGCCCTGCTGGAGGAGGCTGTAGTCTCATTGCTCAGGAGGGGCAGGCAAGAGGATTATAAGTTTTAGGCCAGTCTCAGCTACCCAGTGAAACTGTATCTTAAAAAGAAAGGAAAAGAAATAGAAAGGGTGAGATGGCGCAGCAGACAAAGGTCCTTGCCACCAAGCCCAAAGACCTGTGTTCTATCCCCATAGTAGAAGGAGAAAAATGTGTGGTCTTCTGACACAGGTACTATAGCACATGTGTATGCATAAACATGCATTTGTACAGACATACACACAACAAATAAACTGTTCATTAATCAAAGTGAAAAAAGAAATAGAAAAAGGATGGGAGGGAGTTGTGATTTATGCCGGGGTGGAATCCCATTTTACAAACCAGCAGTAGCAGCAAGCAGCAGCAGCAGCAGCAACATTAGAGAGGCCATCCAAGAAGGACATGAGCAGATAGCAAGGTTCCCAACCTACTGCCTATATTCCCAGGAGAGAGGGCAGCCGGGAAGGAGTGCTGCACCCCTTTGCCACAGCCTAGCCTGCCCGCTGATGTTCCATGCCCACTAGAGGGCGGCTGGGGCCTGGGCTCTTATATCACCTTCAAGTTCTACAAGGGTTGGGAGCTTGCTAGTCACTATCCCTCCTTTTCAGCAGCTTCAGCTCCCTGGGGACTGCAGAGCTTTGGCAGTAAGTGTGGGGCTGGGAGCGTGTGTTGAGCTCCTGTCCTCGCTTGGTACAACCTGCAGAGGCCACAGCTTCTCTAGGCCTCTCAGTTTTCTCATCTAACAAACGTGGATAGTTCTGGCTGCCACAGTGCAGCCCAAGGCTGAAATGATGTCCATGCATAGTGGGGATCTTTCCAGAGTGGCTGCCAACTGCCCTTTTCCTTTCCCTGCTGGGAGTAGGTGTTGGTCCCTTCACAGGCCTCCCCTTTCTCCTGCCCCTGGTAGCATAGGGGACAGACAGGAAGGCGGGCAGAGTGGAGCAGCATTTCCTCTTGGGCCAGGGGGAGCAAGTGCAGGCCCTGATAAGGGACACATGGCCCTCTGCACGTCCGCCTTTTGTCCCAGCCCCACCAGCCTTTCCTGCTCATGTCTGCCAGGGTGGGAGGACTGGGGCCTGCCTGTGTCTCCCTTCCCTCTGCATCTCTCTGCCTGGGGTGCTAGAGAATTTGAAGCCCCAGGTACAATAACTTCTGGGACCAGCACATACCGCAGGTACAGCAACCTCAGGCCTAGATGGGGGACAAAGACAGTGCCCACGGAGAACATAAGGCCCACACCAGGGCACTGTGTCCTCCTCTTGGGTGGGGTAGGGTATGGGAGATGGACAGCCCTCCTACTCTCACTTGCCCTGACAGCATTAGAAATCCTGGCACTCCTGCATCTGACTCCACTCCAGGGTCCCTCTGTGGCTTTCTAGCCTGGGGACCCAAAGAGGCATTGGCCTGCGAGCAGCCTCTAGGCTAATCTTTCTGTCTCTTCCATGACACTCCACCCCAGCCCAATGACAGATTGAGGGACTGACATCCTTGCCCCCACGGTCCTCACAGTACTCAGTGACCAAGCAGTGACCACCTGGAGCCCACCCAGTAACATCAATGATTACACTGTGATCCCTTTGTGACCATCTAGCTATCATCGTGACCACCCAATGACAATCTAGTTGCCAGTAGTGACCACTCAGTGGGTACCGAGCTGACGGAAGGACCTCAGAAGAGCGTCACAATAATTACTGGCTGCCTATGACCACACCAACTACAGTGGCCATATTGTGGACATCCAGTGACACAGTGATCACAAGGAACACTGCGAGTAGTGAACTGCGAGTCCCCATGCAGTGACCAGTAACTACAGTGTCAACAGTGTCAATGCATGAAATGGGTCACTGTGTTCAATGGGGTCACTAGTGGTCATTACATGGTCATTGTAGTCATGGTCTTGGCATGCCTGCTATGACTGTTGGTGATCACTATGGTCACTTGGCAGTCACTGTGCTGTTGACATTCTGTGATCACTGTGACCATTGGATGGTCATCGTGTAGTCCCTGCACAGATGATCATTGGATGGTGGTGGTCACTCTGTGGTCATTGTATGACTCCTGTGTTCACTTTTGTGGTTATTGTGGTCACTTGGCAGTTACTGTGTGGCCACTGTACCGTCAATGTGGTTACTTGGCAATCATTATGTGGTCTCGGTCTCACCTGGTCTTTGGGTGGTAATGGGATAACCAATGTAGGTCGTTATCACTACCCAGTCATTATGTGTTCACTACATGCTCAATGGACTGTGTGGTTACTCACTGAGTGGTCACTATTGTTATTCCATGACCATTGCGTGGCCGCTGTGGTGACAACATGGTTACTGTCAGTATCATGTGATCGCTACACAGTCCTTGCAGTCACTATGTAGTCACGGTATGATGTATGATTGCTGCATGGTCATCATGCTGTCGCTACGTGACTGGCTGTGGGTTGCTGAGTGACCACTTTGGCAACCGCGGCCACTGTGAGGGTTCTATTCTCAGGCTCTGCGTGAGCAAGGTCACAGAACTGTCTCCCCTGCCTGGCTAACTCTGCTGGTGTGAGTGACAGGCTCTCTCTCTTCTGGGCGGTGCTCCAGTGCAAGTGTGTGTCCTCCCCATCCGTCGTGGATGGACTGTTGGGCTGACAGCTGCCCTGGCTGCTGTTATAGTTCTACAGAGAACACGGGAGGGTGGATGTCCCTTCCAACACTGACCTCGTGTTCTTTCCCACACCCTTTAAGGGGGCTGCTGACCTCACAGTGGGTCTAGAGGAGCCCACACTCCTGCCAGGATGCTTTTACCATCTTTAAGTGTCTTTTAGTAGAATAAACGTACTCACAATATGATCGTATAGTCGCTCGTCCCAAACTCTTTTCTTCCTTCAGGCTGAAATTCTCCCCACTAACAGCCATCCCCCATGACTACTGTGACTTCTGAGAAGCTATCTGTGTGCCCTACACCACTGGACACTCCAGGTACGTGTGTGTGTCCTACACCAATGGACACTCCAGGTACGTGTGTGTGCCCTACACCACTGGACACTCCAGGTACGTGTGTGTGTCCTACACCAATGGACACTCCAGGTACCTGTGTGTGTCCTACACCACTGGACACTCCAGGTACCTGTGTGTGTCCTACACCACTGGACACTCCAGGTACATGTGTGTGCCCTACACCAATGGACACTCCAGGTACATGTGTGTGCCCTACACCAATGGATACTCCAGGTACATGTGTGTGTGTCCTACACCACTGGACACTTCAGGTACATGTGTGCGTCCTACACCACTGGACACTCCAGGTATATGTGTGAGTCCTACACCAATGGACACTCCAGGTACATGTGTGTGCCCTACACCAATGGACACTCCAGGTACGTGTGTGTGTGTCCTACACCACTGGACACTTCAGGTACGTGCGTGTGTTCTGCACCACTGGACATTCCAGGTTCATGCGTGTGTTCTACACCACTGGACACTCCAGGTACATGCATGTGTCCCTCACCCCTGGCTCCCTCCCCTGGGTGCTTCCTGGGGAATTCCCCCATACTATAGCATAAGCCAGAACTCTGTCCCCTCTCTCTCTCCGAGGTCTCACTATGTAGCTGAAATTGGCTATATTTTTACTTACTTGTTTGTATTCTAGGAGCAGATGCCAGGGCCCTGTGCATGCTCTACCAGCTGTGCTCTGAGCCACCTAGTGTGAGCTGATGATGTTCTTTATTCTGATTCTGCTACAAGCTTGCCTACCTGTGGCACCCCTCCCCCCCACTCTTGTAAATCCCAGTCCAGACCATGTAGATGTGAAAATCCACTTCCAATCTTTTTGGAGGCTACCTGGAGCAGAATTGCTGGAAGGTATGGTAATTTTCAGAAATTGGGGTCGTTTTATTCTTGTTGGGACAGGGTGTCATGAGTCCTTTGAACTTCCTTATCCTCCTGCCTCCTCCCAATCGCTGGCATTTCAAGTATGTTGTTTTGCAGTACCAGAGTTGGAAGCCAGGGCTTCATGCTCACTAGGCAAGCGCTCTGCCAACCGAGTCACATCCCTAACAAGAAGACTCTTCCTTTTCATACATGTTTTTGGAAAAGAGTGGCCCCTTAACCTATGCCAAGCACGGACTCTCTTGTGACATGCGGCATCTCAAAGGTGATGAGCAGTCCGCACTGGTCAGCTCCAGGGTCAGGGAGACGTGGAGATTTTTCAGGGGTTTCCTAAGGACCTTGTGAGGTGTGGGGGTGCTTCTGTGGAACAAAAAAATGTCTCACAATAGGTCCATGGTGGATTCCCCAAGCCCAACAGCCCAGTGCTGGAACCAAAAGAACTCCAGGGCAGCCAGGGCTACACAGAGAAAGCCCTGGAGTGGATATTCATCAGCACACTTGTCCAAACCCCAAGAATGTTCCGCCCCTAATCAGTCCTTAAGCCCGAGGCAAGTTCCCAATTGTGATGGCTGAGGTCTTGTGGTAAGGGGCAGACACAAAGAAATCTTTCCACTTGGCTCAGTCAGTTCTACTGTGAACCTAAAACAAAGCATAAGACCTCTTAAAAATCCTCTGCTGATCTGCAGGGGGGCCCCTCTCACTGTCTGGGAGCCTAGGAGGTGACCTGGATGGAGCTTACTGCATTTCAGCCCTCAGGACCTGTCATCAAGCTGTGTGTGACTGGCACCATAGCCCTACAAATGCCAGGTTTGGGGACATCTTTTTTATGCTTGTGAGCATTGATCCAGGTGTCTCTTCTGAAGACTCCAAACTACTTCACAGTCCCCTCAACAAACAAATATTGATTCTAATTTTTATTTAAAAAGAAGACAGAAACAAGCAGTCCCTGTCCTGGAGTAGCCCTTTCCAGCCACCTCCTGGGCACAGGCTGGGGGGGGGGGGTTCTCTTAGTAGGAAGCTGCTGTATCTCCCACCACAGCCTCTCCAGGGACAGGGCAGAAACAGCTGGTTAGTCCAAAAGGCCTTGCTGGGCTGTGACCTGGGCTCTGTCAGTGGCTTGTGAGGTTGGAGCAGTGGCCATTTCTAAGACACAGCAGCAGTGTGGCCAGAACTCTGGAGGTGCTGTGGATGCTGTTTCTCTAAAATTAGCCCCTGTCCTGAGGGCTAGGGGCTGTGGCCCCTCTACTTCAGAGCAGAGACTTAGAGGAATCTGGAACAAGCTCGAGGGTCCTCTCTGAGCTCAGTCTCTGGCTTCTGAATATTCTGCTCTCTCAGGTCTCCGTAAGGTGGCTTCCACATGTGGCAGGGACACACAACAGGAAGGCCCCCTTAAAGACAGCTTGGAGGGCCAGATAGCTCCCTGGATTCCCTGATCACAGTTCCACCCCACAGCTAATCAATCCCCCAATCAACTTTCTACCAGCCTCTACCGCCAACCGCTATCATCCTCTATAGTGGACCAGCCCTGCCATCCAGCAACACACTCTTAAGCCCCACCCACTCGCTGGCCCCCACCCACTTATCAGCATCTCTCTCATTTACCAGCCCCCCACTCACCAGTCCCCCACAGCTCCTGGACCACACGTGCCTGACCCTGAAGCCTGAGCCAGGAATTTCCGGCCATTGTCCAGACTAGAGCTGCTCAGGAAACTGTGATCTTCAGAAAAGGGTAATAGTGGGGGAGGGGCTTTGGGGACATCCTGGCTGAGTCCAGAAGGGCCATGTGGGATGGCATGGAGCTTGAGGGGAGTCCTCCTCCTTGTGCATTGCGACTTAAGAAGGCTGGGCATCTTCATGTGGTCACCCTCAAGGCAAGGGAAGAGAGAAAGATCCGGGCATAGGACACTGGGGAAGCCCAGGAAACCATGCTGGGGACACGGAAGAGACCTGGCCTCAGAGCTTCTGGCTTACTCTAGTACTTGAGTCCTAGAACGAGAGTCAGGAGCTTGGAGAAGTCAGAGGACAGTACTGCCACACATGGCTCAGGGACTTGTGTTCTAATCTGGCTTTGAATATACTGCTGTATGGTCTAGTTAACATCAGCCTTTTCCTCAGCCATGGTTTCCTCCTGGCGTGACAAGGTTTGGGAGATTCCCCACCTCCACGTGGTATAAGGACTGGGTGAACTCAGAGTCAGCATTCCCCAAGACAAAGAACGAGACTACACAGGAGCTGGGGTTCCAAGGGCCCTAGGGAAACTGGAAGCACAAGCTTGATTGGATCTGGTGTTGTCCCAACCCAGGGTCTGGCCCCTCCATCCCAGATGAAGAGACCATGCTCAGCAGGGCCACAGTTGCTCTGGAGTACTGAGGCAGAATAGAAAAAAAAAAAAAAAGAAATTCCTAAAGGCAAAAATTCCAGGAATCATCCTTGGGGATGGAGGGTAGAGTCCTCCGGGCCAGCTTACCCACAGCAGTTCCCTGCTAAGATTTGTGCCCCTGGGGTCTGTAGAAGGACATTCCATGTCTTTGGCCCTTGGAGCTATGATAGAGGCTGGTTCTAGGACCCTGTTCCTAGGCCACCCAGCCAGGGCTCTGGGCCTGGCTCCTGGGCCATTATGCTTACCCAGCCCTGATACCCCATCAGGTCAGAAATGTCACTCCCACCAGGATTTTGGGTGCTGGGGTTCATTGCTGTATTGGCCACTTCTCCTATAGTGGACTTGAGGTCCCAGGCGCTGCCCAGTTCGCTCTGCCTTTCCCAGGCCAGGGGCTCAGGCCAGCTTCTCCTCTCTATGCCTCTGTACTCCAGCTCCAGCAAGCTGAAGGATCTGACCCAGGCTGTGGGTCAGGCCTCAAGAGCTTTACAGGGGTTGGTGGTAGAGCATGGTTGAGACCCATGCCTGACCCAGAGGAGGCCACAGCTTCAGCAGCTCCCACATGTCCCTCACTCTAAGGCCTGGACAGGCATTCTAACAGAATGGTGTACTGTCCCCACCAAATGCCCCCATCCTCACTTGCTCCTCCAGAGCCCTTGGAGTTGGCCAGAGACTGTGGATAGTAGAAGGGGTAGTACTACAGAAAACAGCTAGGTCTAGCCCTTCAAATACTGACCCTGGCCTCTCAGCACGGTCACAAAAGGTTATTTGTGGTCGGGAAAACCATAGTACCAGGTTCAAACCAGTTCAAGAAGGGCATGGTCCACAGATAAATAGACACTTACCATGTGTCCCAACCATATGATGGCATATGGTTCACCCACAACGAAAGCTGTGACTTAGAAGAAGCTCAGAACTACACTGGGAAAGAAGGCAGGCACAGTAAGTACTGTCCTAATGGAGCCTGATCCCTAGAGACAGACAATATATTAGAGAGTCACCTGGGGACTGGGAATGGCCTGGCAATTGTCACAACTGAAGCTCCCTTGAGGTAGTGACAGGACTCTAGAACTAACTGTGATGAGGGTCACAGAAGCTCTGATTGTCCCCAGCACACTGAATGTTACATATTAACGGGTAGACTGTGTTTATGAACATCCTCTTGGTAAGCTGTTACACTCTATAGAGGATGTTATATGCTGAGCCCCATCCTGGACCTTCATGAGGCTCTCTTCACAGGCTTCCCAGGGCTATGAGCCAGCGTTACAAGGAGCCCAGGACCCTCTGTTAGTGGTGCTCACCCCCAACATCCCTGCCACACAATGGCAGCCAGAGTAAGTATCCTTGAGGAACTCTAGAAAAGTGGGATTAGGAGGTGATGCGTGCTGCTCGTAGGCCATGTTGCTACAGTGACAGAACCGGGTTGGGCTGGGAGCAGCAGCTCCAGGAGACTTTTTTTTTTTTTTTTTTAATTTTTAAAATTTTTTAATTTATTTTTTGTGGTTTTTCGAGACAGGGTCTCTCTGTGTAGCCCTGGCTGTCCTGGAACTCACTCTGTAGACCAGGCTGGCCTCGAACTCAGAAATCTGCCTGACTCTGCCTCCCAAGTGCTGGGATTAAAGGCGTGCGCCACCACCGTCCGGCTCCAGTAGAGTCTTGTCTGACTCTTGCTAGTGGAGAGGTGGAGAGAGAGGGTAGCTAATGCCTCAGAACCCAGAAACCTCAGCTTCTTCTTCTATCTGAGCCTCCGTTTGTCCATAGCTGAAGGGAGCCCTGACTTCCTGAAGACTGAGGTCAGTCTCTCCACCCCTGCCCCCATCATGGAGCCTTTGAGCTTTTCCTCAGGAAAAGAACTCAAGCTAAATTTATGCCAGGACCCCTCAGGCTCACAGGAGGCGAGGTCGGGCTTCCTGCAGCCCCAGGCCCTGACGTAGTTCCCCTTCCCCTCAATGGTGCTTCCATTGTTCTCAGGGGCCTGATTCCCCATCACCCACCACACACCACACTTCCTGTTTCCTGGCCCAGAGGAAACAGGGATTTCTGGCGGGCCACAGATGCCTGCTCCCCAACCCCCAAGCTTTTAAAGGATATTAAAAATAACAAGAGTAGACAGCTCAAAGCTGAACAGCATGAGTGCTTGAGGCAAGAGGAATCTTAGGGTCGCCCCCCAGCCTCTGAATTTGGAGTCATTAGTCTGTACTATGGTAATGGTGTTAAAGATCCATGTCCTCCCCAGCATTCCTGATACTGTCCACATTCTGTCCTGGAATATGGGGAAACCTCCATGGAAGCCCAAAACTGCCTCACAAGGTGGACACTAACTCTTCCTCTCCCAGAGACCTGTTCTCCACTGACCACTGTGGCCAACTGGTGGTCACCTGGGAGAGGTGTCCCCCGTAACTCCACCCTTGCAGAGCCTGGCAAAGCTTCAGCTCTGGTAGTTTAGACCTTTATGACCTTCAACAGATGTTCCCTTGGGGCTTTGGTGGGGGTACTGAGACAGCCCCTCCCCTCTAGACATAGCCAGTAGCACAGGGCCTGCATGGCAGGCCTGACTGCCTCTCTAGCCTCTCTTTCTCTCTGCTTCTGAGTGTCCACAGTGGTTTTCTCTACCAGGGAGAGCAGAAGAGGACAGGATGGCTCTAAATGGGAGCTGGGATGCTGACCCAACACTCACTTCCACTGATCAGGCCTAAGACCTGAGTTCTTGGGGACTTCCCTTTGCACCTTGGAGACAGAGTATGTTTTCCCTGTTGTTAAGGGCTGGGTTGCCTATCTATGAAGCTCAGCAAATTGGGGTAGGAGGAGCCTAGATCCCAGAAAGAAGCTACCCAGAGACATCCCCCATCTCTTCACAGCCCAGTCCGTGACACCTTTCTCCTTCCTTATGATGCTTCTGACAAGGGTTCCAGATTCTGGCCTGCTCCTCCTGGGTCCCCAGCATTGAGTTAGGAGTCAGGGAATCTGTTTAGTAAATGAATATTTCCCTAGGATGGGATTCTGTTGCTCAAGTCCTGACACCAATAAAGCACTAACATGCAATGCCGCAGTACACTCACCAGAAGAACTAAAATGATAGCAGTCTACAGGCTGCCTGTTGAGGGGCCGAGCTCCTCTGCAGCCACTGGCTTCCTGCCTTCCTGCATTCAGTCACTCTCAAAGATGTCTAGCTACAAAGAATGCATATGTGTTCAGGTCTGGGTGAATCCTGGGTTCTGAGAGGTCCCACAGAGTGTAGCAGTGCATATGGGTAAATGTTGGACTATACTCCCATGGACCTGAAGTGAGATGCAGCAGCCACAAGTGACAGCAGTACCTGTAGGTCTTATGGCATACCATGGACCTGTAGTGGCCAGGATAGTAGGCAACCTGGGCTGTGTCAGCGAGGCTCTGTCTCCAGCCTGAGTCGCCTACTGGTCACAGGATTGTGTCTGAGTAAGTATTCATGCCTACAGTCTCTATATCACTAATACCCTCTAATGCCAAGTGGCCACCAGCCAGGCGGGGCTTTTATTTTTTTCTGTACCTGTCCTGAACTGCTTCTGTCCCCCCAAGGCCCCCTGTCCTTGTCCTTCTTCTTGGAGGGTGGGGAAAGGCCCATGTATGTAACCCATAGGACTTTGTCCTGAATGCGGAGAGAAACTTTAGAGATAGACAAGTTCTCCTATCACCCCTGTGAAGCTTTATGAAACATGAGCATGCTGGGCAGGAACTGAGGTCCAGGAGGGCCTTGGAGGCTTGTGGGATGGGGACAGTGGTGGGAGAAGGGTGGCAATTCCTGGGTCACTTTAGAGAGAAAGCTCTGGGAAGATAGTGGAGGCTGGATGAGGAGCAGTCACGGACACCTCCCAGCCACGGGACACTGAGGGCCGAACAAGGAGGCCATGGAGAGTTCTTACCTTTGGCTTACACACTCAGCGGAGCACACAGCAAAGGTCAGCGGGGATGGGTGGTGGTCTCCAGGAAGAGAGCTGTGGGGAAGTAGGGCCTACAGCAGCCTCCACTGCTTATGCTTGGGCTCTGTGCAAGGCCTTTGCTCCCCATCTCTTGGTTTACACTTCTGTGAGCTTCTGAGAAAAGTTGTCTCCCTGGAAGCTGGATGCACTAGACATCCATAACTTGTGAGACCTACTGGAGGGATAGAACTGGGAGGAAAGGGGGAATGGAAACTCAGCTCATGCCGCAGACCCCACTTCTCTCTATATAAAGCCCCCCTCCGCCGTTTAACTCAGTGGTGGGCAACCTATCAGTTCCCGCAGCATCTTGCCCACTCACGTCTTTTAGAGCCTTCAGTGAGGACTGGTCATTCAGCCAGGCACATCCTTTGATGGGAAGTTGGACCCAGCTTTGGCTGACAGAGCCATCCTGTCCCTAGGCCAACCACCAAGCTGGGAGATAAACAGGAAGCCCATCTCTCTGTTGTGCAGTGTGCTGGTCTTTCCTTCCTGAGGTGCAGCTGGCTCAGACGCCTGGGCCTGCTGCCCCTCGGCCTTGCACTGTTCAAGATGCCCATGCAGGTCTCTGCTGGGACCCGGGTCTTCCCTCTCCTGGAGCTGCAGAGGCCAGAAGTTCAGTGGTGAGGGGTCCAAGGAGAGTCCTGGGAGACCAGGGAGGCTCTGTCCATCCCCTGTGCCTGTTCCCTGTGGGAAGGTAAGGCAGCTGTGTTCCTTTAACCATCAACCTCAGAGCATTGACAGATAGGCTAGAAAGTAGTTGAGATATATGGGGAAACTGAGGCACAGTGTAGGGTAGAGAACTTTAGTTTCCGACTGCAGCGGTTCTTGCCTTTAGTGCCACTTTAATCAATGTGAGGCTCTTGGTCCAGAGCTTTAGGCCCAGAAATGGGCCATGTCCATCTGGTCTCCAATCTGTAGGAGCTGTGGGAAATGGAGGGTATATGGGGTGTCCTAGTGGCAATGGTAATGGCTGTCCGAGTAGGAAGTGGCACTGTCTCCTTCCACAGTGCAATGACAGGGAGCAAGTTCCACCAGTGAAGAGAGGCCTGAAGCAGTAGGTACTTCAGGAATGGGCAGGAGAGTCTCTGAGCACCTCCCTAGACTACAGCTCCTTCTGTAGCTCCAGAGACTGTCAATCACTGCCTCCTCCCCTCCGGGCCCCTCCTTCTTCTGTCCCTGACATGCCCGGTCTCAAGGTGAGACTCCAGCCTGCCCTCTGTATCTGTCTCTGGGACTGAGGGATGCCTGCGAGTCCCATGATGGGACTGAGATGGCACTCTGAGGCTCTGAACCAAGGATCTCTTTTCTTGGGTACATCTCAGTCCGGCCAGGTTGGATAAGGGGAAGGCAGAATAGTCAGGGGATGATGAATGGATACACTCGGGCAACTGAATAGCAAAACTACCCAGGCTGGCTTGTGGGCCTCCACAGGCAGACCTGTGGGCTCTGGTTAGGAGTCTGCCCTCCAACCTGTAAGTTAGGCAGCTTCCCTATGCACTGAGCACCACAGAAGGTTAGACCACAACTTTGCAACCCTCAGCCATTGCTGGAACAGTCAGCCTCATGACTGGTTTCCTAGACTGATCTGAATCTCCCAAGGAAAAGAGGGCTCTGCTCCTGAGCTAACCTCTGCTCACCTGGCCAAGTCCCTTCCCTCTCTGAGCCTCAGTTTCCCTTTCAGTATGCAAAAGGATTTGGATCTAGCCAGCCCAATGTTTGCTGATCCTTTTGTGGATGAGGGAAAAGATGGCTTAGTACAGGAGCTAGGACAGAGAGGGGCAGGCCCAGGTGACATGATACAGGGGTATCTCTAGGGTTGTGGGCATAGCCTACCTGACTCCCACTACTGGTAGGATACTCTGGCCCTTGTGGACAAGCCCTTGTGTGGAAGCAGAGGCCAAGCAGAACAAGCCAATGGAGGGCTGAGGGTGTGGTTAGTTTGTATGACTGAAGGAGGAGGTGGGAATGGGGCCCCCACCTATCAGTTCTGCATTTAGGACAAGAAAATCTAAGAACTATCTTTAGACCCTCAGACCAACATTTGAATGCCATGAGCCCCTCCAACCATCATGGCTCTATCGAACGAGAACTCTCTTGTTCCTTTGGGACATACAGGGGAAATTGAGCTCTGGGAAGAGAAGTATAGTATCTTAATTGGCTGGAGCCCTGTTCCCAGTACACTACACAGGCTGAACACTAGAGCAGTTTCCATCCCAGGCCGTGTTGGAGGGAGGGTGCCGAGGATGTGAAACAAGGGTGGGGGCAGCACCTCCAACTCAGCAGTCCAGGAAGCTCTCAGGCTGCCCCACCTCCATCCTAGCCCAAGCTGTCCAGCTGGGTTGGGTGAGGTGAGGGAGAGGCAAGGTGCAGAAAGGAGGTGCCCAAGGAATCAACAGGCAGGCTGAGCCAATGCAAAGCTGATGCTGCAAGTTCAGCCTCTGGTGGAAAGGTTTGCTCTAGGTGCTCTCAGTTACAGAGGTCTGGGCATATTCTTGGCAGCAGCCTAATTGTTGGCCCTTTATCCCACCCATCCCTTTCTATGGGGTCTGTGTGCCTGGCCTGAATCCTCCACTGTTGGGATCCTGGACCCTAGGGAATTAGAGTGCCTTCTCACAGCCTGCTAGGGGATAAGGGAGGGGAGGAGATGTCACGAACACTCTTTGCTTCCAGGTCTTGGGATAGTCACCCCAGAGCATCAGCTGAGCCTGCAGGCTTTCAGTTCCATCTGCACGCCTTTAGAATCAGGGGGCTCACTGGTAGCCTGGGCCGATGGCCTGGAAGAAACACCCTGGGTTCTAGGATGAACCCAGGATCTGGGCTGAGTTTGAGCTGGTGTTTGCCCTAGTTGTGGGCCTTTGGATCCACAGAATAAGCTGTTCTCAGGCCATTGGGCCTGTCTTGCCCACCCCTAATTCTCATCCAACCACATGCAACCAGTACTCCTTCCTGGCGCTGCTCCAGTGGGCCAGGCTTTGCTTCCAGGTACCTGTGTTACACACTTTTAGGGAAGGTCCAAGCTCCTGTGTCCCAAAGAAGCAGAAGGTTACTTCTGTCACCCACATGGATGTCTTGTGGTCCAACTATCTCTGTGGAATGGGAAGGTCCTGGTCACATTCTCTGTTTCATACTGTTACCAGCTAGGTTGCCCCTGAACATAGGTGGGGTCTCTGGCTGCTTAGGGCTAGACCCTTGAGTCTCAGGGGAACAACAACCCCCTCCTCCACAGTTTGGTCAGCCCCCCCCTCCCTTAATGACCTCCTCAGCCCCTTGGCCTCCTGTTTGTTCGCTGACGGATCCCCGTTATCAGCAGAGAACACACACAGGAAGTCCGGCGGGAAGGGCCCATCCCAATCCTGATTTACACGGGATAGAGCATAAAAAGCCACCCTTCTTCGCCTGGGAGGAACCTCTGTGCACTAGCAGGCTTCTGTGCAGGCCACAAGGAAGGCTTTGGCTGACAGGACAGGCGTGCAGACCTCAAGAGGGACCTTGGGCAGCAAACACTCCCTTGAAGGGCAGGTTGCATTGCCTGGTTGGCTCATGGAGGCAGCAGAGGTGGCCTTGGCCAGGCCTGGGCGGCATCAGGTATGCAGGATGGTACTGCAGGGTAGAAAAGTGGGTGGAGGGGGCCTTGAGAACTCATAGATGGCGGCAGCATCCTTGAGCTGGATCCGGGTCTGCCCCACTGGGAAGTGTGCTGCCCTTACTATCAGCCATCACTATTTAGCAGAGGAGAATTTAGAGCCTGTGGCCTAGCACTTGATCTGGATGGCTGAGCCTGGCTTCTCCCTGAAGGGAGAAGCTGAGAGCAGCTTGACACCCAAACCACCTCCTGGCTCTACTCTTTTCCTCTTTGGAGGAACTCCTGCGTAGCCATCAGAGCTCAGCCCAGCAGGATCCAGGTTAGGGCTTATGTTCCCCATTCTGCTAAGACAGGGCTAGGGTCTCCTCAGCTTGCCATTAGTAGTGAGTATTTCTGGGGAATAGAGGTACCAGCCAGGAATCAGTCCCTAGAGTGGGAATCCTGAAGTCACATTTGTAACCTGGATGAGCCATGCACATCGAGGAGCACAGAACATGGGGCTAGGGTGAGCCTGTCTCTTGTGGGCTTTAGGTTTAGAGACAGCTTCATGGGGGTCACTTGGGTGATCTTGTCAGTCCATCTTGTCTCCGAGAAGCCTTTTGTTCTCCCTCTCCCTATTCTCCCTGCTCTCTGGCCCCAAACCACAATGGGCTTCTTGAGCCACCCTCCCCCCCCC
>JADRCD010102433.1:0-16134 GCA_019843815.1 Montemys delectorum | reverse complement strand
AACTTGCTTCTTGGTCATGATGTTTGTGCAGGAATAGAAACCCTGACTAAGACACCGAGCTACTACTATCCCTAGCCTTTTAAGAAAATATCTTTTTACCCTGAAACAGAATCTAAGTTGCCCAGTAAACCTTGACTTCACTCTTCCAAACTCCTGCCTCAGCCTCCTAAGTAACTGGAATGACAAGCCTGTGCATGCAGGCTCACACATGCTCATTTAAACCTTGAGCCCTGGACTGTACACTTAGGACCGTTTCCTTCCTGAGCTGGCACTGACAGGGTGATGCTCATTCCCTTCAGGCTGAGCTAATGTTAAGTCTGGAGGACAAAGCGGTGGGAGATGGGACGCCTGGAGTTTAGGGTGCCCGTGAAGTCTTAACCCACGTTTCTATTGTCAAGTTTTCTTTATTAATTTTTGATTATATGTATGTCTGAAGGGAGGTGTATATGTCCATGTGTGTCAGAGGAGCATGTGCAAATGAGTGCAGATGTCCGAGGACACCAGAGGAATCGTCTGCTTTCTGGAAGCTGCAGCTATAGGCACTGCGAGCCACCTGAAGGGGGTGCTGGGAATTAAACTCAGGTCTCCTGGAAGAGAGAGCCGTACCCGAGCTTAACCACTGGGCCATCTTTGCAGGCCCCATTGTCAAGTTTTAAATGTTCAATTTTCTTATATTAGGAACGTGTTTGGCTTTGTAATCATTGAGCCCAAAAGTCTATAAAATACAATAAATACAACAGTCACCAATGGCTGTGAATGGTGTATATGAGAGAGATGGAGGTGGGGTGGGGCAGTGGGTATTCAAGGCAGCCAAAACCAGTTCACATACCCCCAGCCAGCCCATGTTAACATGCTGTTCTTTCCTGAACTTAACAAGGCCTTGGAAATTCCCAAGTCCCTCACTCCGGAATGCAATGATATTGTACTTAAAATGGTCGCTTTTTAAAAACAAAAACCAAACCTTCTGTGAGCTTTGTTTCCCTGTAACAACACCCTCATTTCAAAGGTCGTGGTGTGGGGCTGCAGGGGTGGTGACCTGAGACCCTTCCCCACTTACCTCTATTTCTGATCTGAGGCCTGTGTGTTCAGAAACGCTCTTTCCCTCTGAGTTTCAGCAGCTAAATAAGTTGCAGGCCCTTCAGCTATACTCATAAAAATTTGCTTCCAGACAACATGGTCTGTTTATTGTGTAATAATCGAAATGGCACTAAATCGCGGTGATTGCCGAACACTTAGGAATCGTATTAACCTCTTCAGTGCTAAGTGGGTTTCTGCCGTCCCCCAGTTCCAGACAGGCTTCTGCCACCAGACCTTCCTTATCCAGTGTCTGAGGTGAAATGAAAATTCTCAGGCCTGAGGCTGAGGCTGAGACAGAAGGATTATAACTGTAAGGTCAACCTAAGCTATATAGGGGGTGAGAGGTTAGCCAGGTCAACGTAGTGAAATTCTGTCTCAAAACCAAAAACTAGAGATTTCCCCAGTGGTAGAGCCCCTGCCTAGAATCCCCCAGTGAGGGGCTGGGGTGTGGCTCAGTGGTAGAGCACCTGCCTAGAATCACCCAATGAGAGGTTGGCACTGTGGCTCAGTGATAGAGCCCCTGCCTAGAATTCACCAAGTGAGGAGATGAGGGTGTGTGACTTAGTTCTAGAGCAATTGTCCAGTGTGTGAAAGGCTCTGGGTTCAATTCTCAGTATGCCCCCAAACAAATACAAAAAGTAAAAGCCTCAGACTCGAAGTCTGTACTGGTAACAGGCTAGATCCTCCTTGCTTGCTGTTAACCAGAAGAGTTTCACCTGAATGGGAGATAGACTCGAAATGGGAGCTGCCTTCTGTTGAATGCTCCCAGAGATCTGATTGCCCCTCTTTGGCCCCCAAATCTCCACTTCTGTCCCCCCCCGCCCCCCCCGCTTCAGCGTATGTGTATTTTGATGACAGCTGCTTTGGAGAATAGATTCTCCTAAGAGCAACGAAGAGAGCTGCCTGGTCACTGAAGCTTCCTCTGTTGAGAAGTTGCTGGGTCCTAGGAGTGGTAGCCCCTGCCACCCTGCAGGAGGCCTGGCTGCAGTGGCCTTGGCATCCCTGGGCCTTGTTCCTGAGCAGCAGGCAGGCCCGGGAAGGAAGAGTTAACCAGAAATGGAGCGGCGCTGCTCCAGGGCAGGCAGCCTCGCTGCAGAACAGAGCAGCATTCGTGCGAAGGCAAGTCATTTCCCGAAACAGTGCAGACACACGGCCTCGGGCAGCCTAAAACCTTTGGAGACCAAAATGGCTCGCAGGGGTTGGAAGTAATAAGGTGTTTTTCCCTTCTTTCTCCTTCACTGAGATTCTGTGAGGTTGCTCTGCATGGCTGGGGAACAATGGTCCAGTGTTTTTTTGTATTTTCAATGGGTATTAAGATCCATTACATTGTGACATTTTTAAGATTGGTTATCCTGTAGTTTGGTGTTAAATTGAAGTTGTTTGTTTTGAATTTAATTCTTTCATTTTTCAAATAGCAAATGTGGAGTTGCCGTGGCTCGGCATGGGGCTGGCTTACTGAAGCGAGGTTTAGGTAAGGAGCACAGGTCACCCCCAGACCTCGGCAGAATTTGCCAGGGTGCTACTTAACCTGTTTCCCCATGGGACAGTCAATGAAGCCCCCTTGGAGGCCACTTTCAAAACTAGGAGGTAGGGGTCGTCTCCACTGACTCTCAAGAGCAACGGGCTAGGAACAGCTTTTTAATAAAATGTTCTATAGCCAATCTGTTATGGCTAATGCAGCCTGCATATCATTATTTCCTCTCTATGTCTACGACAGCAGTCGAATCGGCTCCCATCCAACAAATGACCCAGCAGCAGTGGGCCAGCCGCCACTGAAAATGACATCTGTTAACTCTTTGTCACATGCCCCGTCCTTCCCTCTTTCTCCTCAAACGGCTCTGCGGTTAATTAGGCGCAGAGCATCTGACACAGGCTCTCGAGTGGAAAGACCTGCTTAGGGGCAGGGAAAAGTCTGGCTCCAAGTAATTCTCTCCTTTCTCTCCCTTAAAAAATAAAATAAAATAAAGAACCATAGCAAATTGCTATAAAATAAACATTCATTCAGAGCGCCAGAATGGGTTGTAGGAATATGTTTTGATTACGCCCCAAGATTACAGGGTTACTGTACAGCTGGGTGTCTTGAGACCTGGGCTTTTGTGGGACGGGAAGAAAAAAAAATCACATCAAATTCTTGTTAAACCCTAAGAAATTTTCCATCGGAGGAAGAGAGGCAGCCAATGGTACCCCTGATGCCCAGGAGTTTAGGATCAGGCACACATCTGTCCAGCCATTACCAGCCCAGTTAATGGAAAGCAGTTTCATTGTAATTGGTTGCTGGAACTTGAAATGACCAATCTGATAAGTGCAAATTCAGGACCAACCCCAGCTAAGGGGCACATACTGCTTTTGCATTGGGCCAGACTTCCTAGAATCTGCTGTGTGTAGCAACCGTATGCATCACTGGATTTGATTCTGCACTGCACTGTACTGTACTGACTGGTGGAGGTGAGGGTGGTAGTTCCTTCTCCTCGTCTTCCATCCTTCCCTCAGCTGCAGAGTTCCAATCATTCTGGAACCCATAGTTCAGGGCTGAACATCTGTGATCTGCTATTCCGACCCTCACACTGTTCTCAGCCTATTTGCCCAATCTGGGCTCATGCCAAGTGTCTTGGCTATGGGATTGCCTGCTGGCTTCCCCACGTGGGGATCCTCCAAAGCTTTGCCCACAGTGTAGCTAGCCTACCACCAGACGACCAGAACACCACCACCCCACTCAAACCTGCCCGGGTGCTTGCTTGACCTTGCAAGAGCAAGCATCGCTTCCCTATCTTTGCCCATCTGGAGGGAGAGGGCCCAGAGGAGCATGTGACATGCTCCAGGAGAACTTTCCAAGCCGTTCCTAGCCTGGAGGAAACTCCGGGTATCTACATCCTGGCTGAAAAGTTGAGCAGCTTGGGAGACTCAAAAAGCTTACTTTGCCCTTGATGGAGTAAGTCAAAGGATGCTGCCTTGTGCCAGGTCTTGAAAGGATTGTTCTTTTGAGGGACAGGAAAGGGAACGGGTTGCACCCCAACACTCTCAACACTGATTTCGTTTCTTTTACCATTTCTTTTCTCCCTCCTCCCCTCCTTCACTCCCTCTCCCTTACTTCTCCACGCAAGGAATCAAGCCTAGGACCTTGCACATACTAGGCAAGTTCTGTACCACTGAGCTACACCCACAGCTCCTCTTTGCCACTTCAGATAGAAATATCTTTTAGTACCACTGAGAGCTCCTATCACCTCAGGCCTGTCAAGATGGGCCAGTGGTTAAAAGAGTCTGCTGCTGTCGCACAGGACTGAAGTTCAGTTCTCAGGACCCACTTTGGGCAATCCACAACCACCAGCAACTCCAGCGCGAGGGTATCTGACTCCCTCTTCTGGCCTCTTTGGGTACTGCACAAATGAGTTTCCTTTTGTATTCCTAAACTCTTCCGTGATTGCGCTCAAAGGAAGCAGACACTCTCCCCCTCCCCCCACCTTGCCTGGGCAGCACAAATAGAGTCCTGCCAGTGTGGATATACCATGAGGACATGGGAGCAGGACAGCGAGACCTGCCCTCTTGTGGGCTGCGGCACTGGGTGAGCTAGCCAGGGCAATCCTGGAGAGCTCACCCTGGCGGTGTGGGCACGGGGGAGCTGGTAGGCCGACCAACTCATCTACCACCAAGACCCAGATCCAGAGCTTTGAGTTGGTCCACCTCAACATCTATCCTATCTGTGAACTGCTTGAGTGTATGAAGGTGTCCACCCTACATATTCAAAGCTGCATGACACAGGGCAACAACAGGATGTCCTGCTGAGGATTCAGTATTGATATTGTAACAGAGGCCTCAAACCAGACCAACAACTCATCGCAGTGAACATTTGTGGACAAAAGGGTATGCTGTGGGACACACCGTGACACACTACAGCTTCCACAATATCTTTTTTCTTTTCTTTTCTTTTCTTTTGTTGGAAGGTTAGAAGGGCAGAGGGTGAGAATGGAGGAGGGGTGTAGAGATGAGTAGGATTGGGGTGTATGGGATTGGGGTGCATGATGAGAAATTCACAAAGAATGAATAAAAAGACTTAAGAAAAAGAATGCTGCCCAGACCAGGTAATCTTAAAATGGGGAGAACGACTCTGGGGGTGGCAAACATGAGGAAGGAGGATCGTTCCGTGTGGGCTCCCTGGTCTGGATTAGGGCTTAAACCCAGCAAAAGGGCCTTAGATTGCGAATCAAAATTATACTCTTCAGTTCTGTCCTTCAATGTTTGTCCTGGATTGAAAAAAAAAACAAAAAAACAGCTGTGAGCCAGGTGTTTGCTGTTTCCCACTTAGAGACACCAACCAGTCCATCCAAAGAATACAATGTGAGTCAAAGTAGGTTATTACAGAAGCAGATATTGAAAACAACCTTTTTAAAAAGTATTTTTCATTTTACGTTTATGGGTGTTTTGCCTGCATGTATGGTTTTGTGTACCCTATGTGTGCACTGCTGTTCGAGGTCAGAAGGAGAAGTTGGATCGCCTGGAGCTGGGGTTACAAATGGTTTTGTGCACTTGTGGGTGCTGGGAATCGAACTTGAGGCCTCTGGAAGAGTACCCAGTGTCCTTAACCATTGAGCCATCTCTCTAGCTCCTATTTATTTGTTTTGGTTTTTCTTTTCTTTTTTTTTTCAAAAGCACTGTGTGCAGAGGTGGGGGGGGGGGGGGGGGGGGAGAGAATGTGAGAGTAGCTCTCCTCAGAGTCGAGAAGGGGTATTGTATCCTCTGGAGCTGGCCCTACAGGCAGCTGTAAGCCACCTGACATGAGTGCTGGGAACTGAACTCCGATCCTCTGGAAGAGCACCAGGTGCTAGTAGCAGCTAAGCCATGTGTCCAGACCTGGAGACAATCTTGGGATGAGTGCACACAGCACTATTCTCTGTTGGGTTTGGACCAGTGAGTTTGCAGTTCCCTAAACCTCATTCCATGCACAGCCAAGCATGGGAGTGAGACTGGGCTGATGCTGGGTCATCTGTGCTTCGGCCGTGTAGACAGAAGCTCCCACCCTCACCCTGCGACAGGTCACATTTTTTTGTGTCACTGGTGCAAGACTCGGAATGGAGACCTTGATGTTGAAGAAGAGACTAGATGGAGCCGGACGGAAGTCAAGCCACAGTGCGGCTCTGCCCCACCTCCTCCCCTAGCGGTAGCACTGGCAGTGAGCAGGTGCAGGAGACTCCCTAGGCACAGTTGCTATGACACCCTTTTCAGTCCACATCCCCTAAGCCACATCCAGGGCTCGGACTTCAGGGAGGCCCTTGAAAGGAGTTCAGGGTCACCTGTGAGGCCAGAGCCTTGCCATCCATGGGCCCGAGATGATGGGGTTTGAGACTCAGGCCCTGACGTTTTTCTTTTAGACTCTGTCCAGAGCCTACACATGTGGGTTAAATTAGAGCAATATGTTTTTCTAACAGCGTCTTGGCTGGAAAAGGCAAGCAGATAAATGGAAACAAACCCAGCTTTATGTGAATGAAAGGGGGCTGGTGAGAGAATGACTTCTGCCTACAGGGCTGCCCTGGCAGGGCTGCTCTCTGGGCTCCACCCCACCCCCTCTTCCTCTGCCTGCCTTCCTGACCCCTCTGCTGAGCCCAGGAAGCCCTCTCTAGAGGGTTCCTCGCAGAGTCTCCTGACAGGCCTCCTGTGCCTCCTAGCCGGCTGTGGTACCCCTGTGTGCTCATTTTGCTGTACCTATGCTCAGCACATCCTGGAGTCGCTACAGGCAGTTGCCCATCCATTTCCACTTCACATTCATCACTGTGAGTAGGGATGGCACGGCGGCTACCTCAGGGGGCTCAGCCCAGCACTAGGTATGACATGTCACATGACACACCTTAACATAGACACAGGATGCTTCTAGAACGGCTTGTGTCCTCTCCTTACTGTTGTTGCTATTCCTTACAATCCCTCTGAACTCCATCTGGCCTGGGGACTCAGTGCTGCCTGTTCTCACCCAAGCCTCTTTCCTCCCTGAAAGGGGAGGCAGGGACAGTGGCCATAAGGTCAGGGACAGGTGGCTAGTGGGTGCTTGCTTGGTAGACTGGCTTGTGATGCCTCTCTGTTGAGGTATTTTATTTCACTCCGACAAAGGGTCTTGCTATGTAGTCCAGGCTGGCTCCAAAGTCATGATCCTCCTATCTCTGCTAGCTGATTGGTGTTACGTCTGAAACTGTTGCTGATTTAATAGAAGCAGGACAAGCCCTCAAACAAAGGTGGCCTGTGTTCATCACTCCTGAGTTGCGAGAGCAAATGACATCATTAAGAAAATGTTGAAAGCAGGCTCCTGGGGTCATAGGACACTATCCATATTGATCCCTTAAAGATAATATCCAAGTCCTCCTTCCCAGCCTTGTCAAATTAAAACTGTAGATAATTGGGGATCGCAGCCGCCAAAATGAAGTTCAATCCCTTCGTGACTTCTGACCGAAGCAAGAACCTCGAACGGCATTTCAGTGCACCTTCTCACATTCGGAGGAAGATCGTGTCTTCCCCTCTTTCCAAAGAGCTGAGACAGAAGTATAATGTCCGGTCTATGCCCGTTCGAAAGGGTGATGGGGTTCAGGTTGTTCGAGGACATTACAAAGGCCAGCAGATTGGCAAGGTGGTCCAACACTGAGCGAGTCCAGCGAGAGAAGGCTAATGGCACAACGGTCTATGTGGGCATCCACCCCAGCAAGGTGGGTATCACCAGGCTAAAGCTGGACAAGGACCGCGAGAAGATTCTGGAGAGGAAAACCAAGTCCCGACAAGTAGGAAAGGAGAAGGGCAAATACGAGGAAGAAACAATCGAGAAGATGCAGGAGTAGAGACATCTCATGCACGGCTTTCATTAAAGCCTGCTTAAGAAAAAAAAAAACTGTAGATAATTGTGGTGTAAAAAAAAAGAAAGAAAGAAAGAAAACTCACAAGCTTGAGACATGGTTCAGGAGCTGCTGCTCTTCCAATGGTCTTGAGTTCAGTTCCCAGCATCCACATCAGGTGACTCACAGCTGCCTGTAACTCCATTCCCAGGGATCAACCCCTTTCTGGCTCCCCTGGGCACCTGCATACACACACACACACACACACACACACACACACACACACACACACACGGGGGGGGGAAGGAGGGAGAGAGAGAGAAACAAATAAAATGATAAAAAAAACCAAAAACTTAAAAAATAATAATAAAAATCTTTTTTAAAAAATCCATCTGACCTGCTCCTGTAGGTCCCTGGGAAAATAAAGACAATTGCTATAGGGCTCCCATAGTTGAGAACTTTTTGGTACTTACTTACCATTCATGGTCAGAAACTAATTAGTCACTAGGATGACTTGAGATTATACCCCTTTGTTTTGTAAAAACTTTTCTAGACTCTGGTAAATGTGAAAGGACAGTCTCACTGGAATCCTCCTCCAGAACCACCCCTGCATTTGCCAGTACCCAGTGGCTGCTTCTTCCCCAGAAACCCTTCAACAGCTTGAATGTCTACTCACACGACTTCCCCCAAGGGACTAGACAACTCTGAAGTATAAGGAAAGGGGATGTGTCCCAACATGCACACCTGTCCGTGACACCAGGGTGCTTACTATGGACTTCATGGGAGGCTGGCACTCTGTTTTGGTGTCTTGCCTTATTTAGGAATGAGGATTTATTCTCCATCTTACTCCATCTTGTCATTGGAAGGAAGCCTGAGGGGCCACCTTTCAAATGCTTCTGTGTCTAAAGCCCTCCTGCTTGTCAGCCACTGCAGCTCCGGACCCAAAGGTCCCCTAAGACGCAGTCTCTTTCCTCATCTGCCAGAACCTAGAGTGTAGCAGCCTGCTGCATAAGCAGGTGCTGTAAATGAATCAGTAAAACAAGAGAGGAGGACAGAAATTGTAGGCTACTATAGGAAACTGATTGCCCTCTCTGGGCAAGGACCTTGGACTAGGGTATCTTCTGAAGGAAACAAATGTGTCCCCTTATTCTCCCCTCTCATTTCCTTCTCAGGTCAAAGATTTCCAGGGTCTGGGATAACGTAAAGGCCCGGGGCACAGGAGTCCCTTCCCTCTTCAATACGGAGCAATATCTCAGGCACCGAGAAGTGCAGAATGGCTGTGGAGGGCACAGGAAAGACAGGAGGTCGGCTCCACTTCTTAGCGGTTTCCCGAGATCAGAACAGAAGGCAATAATCCTCTTCAGTTCAGATGCTGGGGTTTGGCATTTTATAATTAATTAGTTAATTAATTAATTAAGATAAAGTCTACGTAGCCCAGGCTGGCCTCAAACTTGCCATCTTCCTGCTTCAGCCTCTTTCATAAACAAAAAACAAAATAGATCACTATTGCGGCAATGAAACCCCATGAACTGACTGGGGTCAGACTGTGTGTGAATGAAGACAAAAGCCTTCCTTTTCCCTTTTAGAGGGAAAAAGCATCAATCTATAAACCACTCACACAGGTGGAGAGTTAGGAAGTTGGATTATTCGGTTGGGTCATTTAGACTGGGATTTGCTGCTGCTTTTTTAAAAAAATCCAAGTTGGTATTTTTTAAGAAATATGAGATTGATGAACCTCAAAGGGACTGTGTGGAGCCTAAGTAAGCTTGATGGCAGGAGGGAAGGAAATGGCTAGAGGCCCTACGCCCGCTTCCTGCAACGCTCAGGTGGCGTGGGAGCGCAGTGCCTGTTCCTAGTGCTTTTCCACCGATGAGGCTCTGGCTGCCTGCAACCCACATATTCCAAAGAGATGCCTGGCTGGTGGGGATCTGGTGGTGGTGGTGGGGTAGCTGCCTGTCTGATGGAGAGCTGGGGGCGGGGATGTGCCTGGCTGATGGGGAGCTGGGGGGGGGGAATCTGCCTGGCTGATGGGGGGCTGGGGGTGGGGGGTATCTGCCTGGCTGATGGAGAGCTGGGGGGGATCTGCCTGTCTGACTAGGAGCTGGGGAAGGGTATTCGTGAGGACACCCTAGGGCTGGGAAAGCACAGGGAGTTCTCCAAAGCTCCGAGCTTCTAGGAAGCTTTGGACACTTGCCTTTCAGCACACTTGCCTTTCTGAGCCTTAAACAACTTTTTTAGATCTTCTTTCTCTTCTCTCCTTCCCAGTCCTCTGTTCCCCCTCTTCTTCTCTCCCCCTCCATTTCTCTTCCTCCTCCTCTTTCTTTCCTCCTGTATACATGTAGTTGTCCCACTGCATCCACAGGGGATTGGTTTCCAGAACCCCTGTGGATGCTGAAATCTAAGGATGTTCAAGTCCTTCATATGCAATGGTATAATATTTGCATGTAAAGTACCCAAATGCTTTAAACCATCTCTAACACAATGCCTTGCTCCTGGCTGGTTCACTGCACTGATTACAGGGAAAAGATCAGGGAAAAAAGTCAGTACAGCTTTTCACAAATATTTCTGATGTGGGACAGGTGGAAGGTATGTATATGGAACCAGTGAATAAAGAGAACCAACTACACGTGTATTGCATATGCACGGATATGTGTGCATGAATGAGTTTGGATCGAATCTTAAACATACTTCACAAGCCCATGTTTTGAACTCTTGATCTCCAGTTTGGTTTGTGTCAGTTTTGAAGGTTGTTGGGTCTTTAGATGTGGGTGGGGACTGACTGGCAAAAATAAATCACTCGGAATGCGCCTTTGAACGCTCCACCAGGCCTTGGTTCCCTCTACTTTCTGCTTTATCCAGATGCGAATAGCCTCTCCACCAGCAAGTATTGCTATGCTCGACCCCTGCTTCCCCATCACAGGAAGCTGAGGTAGGAATATTCCCAAGACCCCATCTCAAAACAATCAAACAACAAATGAGAGAAAGAAAGTGTTTATAACCACCCACCTACTGCCATTCCTACTGCTTTGTTCTTCTTGGTGTTGATCTGAGTTCCCATTTTACATCCCTCAGCCTTGAAGAACCTCCTCTCCCATCTCAAGATTCATGTTTCTTTGACAGGAACCACAGAAAAGGAAGGAAGCACCTTTATGGACTCTACTTGAATCCTTTACCATCTCTTTCTTTCTTTTTTCTTCTACCATTTCTTGAGGTGAAGAACTCCTGGAAATTCTATACCCAGCAATACTAACCTTTCCTCCTTCAGACTGTGTTTTTCTTCTTGATTTACGTGTGTGTGTGTGTGTGTGTGTGTGTGTGTGTGTGTGTTTGCATGTGTATTGGGAAGTTTGAGGGTGTTATATCCCCTAGAGCTGGAGTTACAGATGGTTGTGAACCACCCAGCATGAGTGTTGGCTAGCAAACTTGGGTCTTCCACAAGCTCAGCAGTACTCTTAACTACTGAACAGTCCCTGTTCCTCTTGAGTACATTATCCCTGCTATTTCAGCATTAACCCTTGTCTCTATAATCCCTGTTACATAATGTGTCTTTAAAATATGGTAATTATGGTGTCTAGGACAGTGGCATGCTATAGTCAGCCACTTATAGTCACCCTACCTTTTCTTAGGATGTTATCTATTCCCTGTTGAGTGACTGAGAAAAAATAAAACTTTGGGAAGGGGTCACATCTCAGTAGCAGATCACTTGCTTAGCATGTAAGAGGTCCCAGGATCAGTCATTAGAGGGATATAAATAGAAAACAATAACTAGAATAGTTTAGAGATTTATTTTAATTATGTATATGTTCATGCTTCTATGTATGTGCATGTGTATATGAATGAAGGTCCATGGCGTTGGCCAGAAGAGGGAGCCAGATCTCCTGGAGTTGGAGTCACTGGTGGTTGTGAACCAGTTGTCCTGGAACTCACTCTGTAGACCAGGCTGGTCTCAAACTCAGAAATCTGCCTGCCTCTGCCTCTCAAGTGCTGGGATTAAGGCTGTGAGCCACCACTGCCCGATATGGGTGCTGAAAATCAAATACAGGTCCTCCTCAAAAGCAGCAATGCTCTTAACCACTGACCCACCTCTCCAGCCTCATCAACTGATTAGTTTAAAGATACATTTGAAAATGATTTGTGAGGCTGGAGAGATAACTCAATGGTTAACAGCACTGGCTGCTTTTCCAGAATACCTGGGATAAATTTCCAGCACCCACATGGCAGCTTACAATTGTCTGTAATTCTAGTTTCAGAGGATCTGATGCTCTTCTTTGGACATACATGCAGGCAAAACATCAACATGCATAGAATAAAAATAAATAAATCAGTTATTTTTTTTTCAAGACAGAATTTCTCTGTATAGCCCTAGCTGTCCTGAAACTCACTCTATAGACCAGGCTTACTTTAAACAAAAGATCTGCCTGCCTCTGCATCTCAAGTGCTGGGATTAAAGTCATACACCACCACCATCCAGCTTATAAACCACTTTTTAAAAGTAATTGAAGAGTGTGGTGGTTCACCTTTAATCCCAGCACTCAAGAGGTAGAGGCAGGCAGATCTCTGGGTTTAGGGCCAGCTTGGTCTACATAGAGAGTTCTGGGACAGCCAGGGTTACACAGAGAAACCCTATCTCACTAAAATAAAATAAAATAAGGAAATGATTTGGGACACATTAGTTATGCCATTTAGACAATAAATGCACCTTACCTCAATTTTGAAAAGGTAACTGCTTTCGCAGCTCCCTACCATCTGTTGTCTTCCAGCCATCTCCTTCTGACTCTCTGTGCTTGCTCTGTTGTCGGGTTGCTAAGAATGCTTGAACTGTGAGTGGAAATCTGTCATCAATTCTAGGATGATCTGACCTGATATTTCTTGGGAAAACATCCCCCTTTGCCTCCTTCTGCATTTTCTGGGCTTGAGCTATCCTCCTGTCTCAGCCTCCCAAATACCCAGGACAGCAGGTATGTGTCGCTGTCCTTGTCTTTTTGTGCATGCACATTTCATTGCTAGAAGTTTATTTTCAACTGAGAGCTGCACCCACCCTTGTCCCACATGGAAGTGCAACCTGTATACTCTGTGTTATGGGTATGTCCCCACACAACTGTGTGTGTGTGCACTCATAGTGATATATGTGTGCACTCGGGCAGGTGTGCGCGCATGTGTGTACATACAGGTGTGTATATATGTATGCATACAAGTGTGTGTGCATACAGGGTGTATGTATACATACAGATGTATGTGCACACAGGTATATGTATGTGTGTGCATACAGGTGTATGTATATGTGCATACAGATGTATGTGTATGCATTCAGGTGTATGTGTGTGTACATACATGTATGTGTGCGCATACAGGTATACATGGATATTCACCAGAATTCTACATTGGATTTCTTTCTTAGTCACTCCCCACCTTATGTTCTGAGGCCGGGTCTCACTGACCTGACTAGGCTGGCTGTCAGCAGGTCCTAGGGATCTATTTGTCTTGCTCTTTTCAGTGCTAAGACTAGAGGCTGTATCTAGCTTTTCTATATGGGTGCTGGGTGTGGAGCACTGGTCCCTATCCTTGTATGTTAAGAACTCTACTGACCGAATCATTTCCCTAGCCCAGACCTGTGGGCTTCTTCAATACTAGGAAGCTCTGAAGTTTCTCAGTTCAGTTTTTATGTCTCTTTGCCCCGAGGCTGTTGTCATGTGTGTTGAGTGCACCTGGATGTGCTACTCACACATACGTATGCACTCCTGGCTCTGGATCTCAGGAGGAATGTTGAGGCCCTTTCTGTGGTCGCTGTAGCTGTCTGTGTCTTTGCTCTCCCATCAGCGTGCACGAGCACGTTCCCAGTCATGGATTGGGGGGTCCCAGTCGCTCTCCTAGGCAGTCTTCTCAGGTTTAGAATCCCTCTTCACAAGAGTGGACAGACTTTCTAGGATTCCGGGTCTATGCAAAGATCTTAGTTCTAGGTCCTCATCCCAGGCCGCCCAAGACCAGATGAGTTACGTCACACAGATGTGGGTTTCGGCCTGCAGCTCCAGATAGAACCTGCTTCAGCGGCTACCCTGAACCAACTGCTCTGCCCTTGGCTTTCTGCTCCTTTTCTGCTTCTTCAGGATTTAAATTTCCCTTTATTCTCTCACATTGCACCACGCAATGCATTCTAAGGGTTTTTTTGTTAACTACAAATATTAGTTACTCTCACCCAGTCACGTCCACTGCTTATGTGCGATCACTGTGGACACAGAGGTTCCCCTTTTCAGCCCAGGTTGAAGCTGAGATCAGAGGCTCTATTAGTTTCTGACTTTTTTTTTTTTTTTTTGGTCGGGTTTATTTTATTCTTAGTTATGTGTGCATGACTGTGTGTGGGTGTCTGCACCTACATGTAGGTGCCCACAGAGGCCAGAAGAGGGCATCCGATCCCCTGGAGCTGAAGTTAGGGGCAGTTGTGAGTCACTAGACTTGGGTGCTGGGAACTGAACTCTGGTCCTCTGGAAGAGCAGCAAGCTCTAGTAAGCCGTCTCTTTGGCCCAGCTCTGATCATTTTTAACGATCCTGATATTTCTACATGGAGTCTCACTTCCTGTTTATATGACCTTGAACTCATTTAACAGGCAATGACTTGAGAATGAGTTGTTGGGTCAAAACAAAAGATTTCTATGGAAAGCCAGGAAGCCGACAAGACGGAGGCTCTCGCCAAGCACGGCTGTCTTCTATAGTGTCACAGGCACAGTCTTGGGTGGGGAGCTTGGAAGCACATCAGCTGGGCAGGTACCAGGATGGTCTTCGGAGTATCTGAGAGAAAAAAAAAAAAAGACACCTAAGAAAGTGAGCTGAGAACTGGCAGAAAAAGCCCAGGAGAAGGTCTGTCCAGAAAAGTCATTTCGAGCAGCCTGCTCTGTGGTCTCTGAGCTTGTCCATTAGGTTGGTAAATACAGTCAGGTTCTGCTTTAGAATGCCCTAGCCAGCAACTCAGGATTTATACTATCATGGTCCTGTATGGTTACAGTGGAGCCCACAATTCCAGCCACTAATGACCCAGGAGCCACCATGACGCCTAATGCAGCTTACACATGTTTGAGATGAGTCTGATATACAAAGCTGTTCAGAGATGTTCAGACACAGAGATTTTGCCCCGTGTGACTGAAGTCAGCTCAGGGACAGCTGAGTGTTCTTAGCCTAGGAGCAGTGGGGTGGGCCAGAGTCTTCTTCTACATCAGCTTTGCTCCCTAGGTTCTGGAAATGTGCCCCACGGTATCCTAGAGGGTTCTCAGAGCACATCCCTGTCCAGAAGAAGCAAGCCTTGTTTTTCTTTTTTTGGCGGGTTTGTTTTCCAGTGTCTTAAGCTAATTTGTGTCTTCTTTGCAACCTTCCCTCTCTCTTAGTGAGTATTCATTGTATAAAACAGTGAGTTTTCTTATGTATCTGTGTTCTCTTCTCCCCGCCCCCTTTAGTTTTTCAAGACAGGGTTTCTCTGGGTAGTCCTGGCTGTCCTGGAACTTGCTCTGTAGATCAGGCTAGCCTTGAACTCATAGAGATTTGCCTGCCTCTCCCTCCTGAGTGCTGGGATTAAAGGTGTACACCACCATCACCTGGCTTGTTTGTTCTTATATACACTTGTTTGGATGTGTGCCTGCTCGTGGTGCGGTAGGGGTGGTGGGGAGACATGGAGGCCAGAAGTCAATGCCTGGTATTTTCCTCAATCACCCTCTACCTTATTTTTTTTAAAGAGGGTCTGTCATTGGGTGTAGAGCTGGCTGACTGACTATACTGGCTGGCCACCAAGCCCCAGATATCCCTTCATATCTGGTACCCCATCATTACCAGGTAACATGCATGCTGCTGCATTTGGCTTCTTAGATACTGGGATCCAAACTCAGGTCTTCATTCCTGCACAGGAAGCACTTCCCCAATGAAGCCAAGCGCCCAGCCCCTTTGTGGTTTTTATTTTTTGAGACCATCAGAGCCCTCTGCTTCTGGCCCCTCAGCATCTTCTTATGGTGGTACTGGGGCTCAAACCACTGGTAGAAGACAGGCATATGCTCTTCTCTGAGCCACGCCCCCAGTCCCTCACTGGGGATTCTAGGCAGGGGCTCTACCACTGAGCCACACCCCAGCCCCTCATTGAGGTATTCTGAGGCAGGTGCTCTATGAGTAAATTAGCTCCCCAGACTTCTTTTCACTTTTTTATTTTGCGACTTGGTTGCTGGGGCTGGCCTTGAACTACATCTATAGCCCAGGCAGTACTCGAGTCTGCAGCCCCCCC
>JADRCD010102431.1:489-23588 GCA_019843815.1 Montemys delectorum | reverse complement strand
CAAGTAAAAGATCTGTTTGACAAGAACTTCAAGTCTCTGAAGAAGGACATCGAAGAAGATCTCAGAAGATGGAAAGATCTCTCATGCTCATGGATTGGTAGGATTAATATAGTAAAAATGGCCATCTTACCAAAGGCAATCTACAGAATCAATGCAATCCCCATCAAAATTCCAACTCAGTTCTTCACAGACTTAGAAAGAGGAATTTGCAAATTCATCTGGAATAACAAAAGACCTAGGATAGCCAAAAGTATTCTCAACAATAAAGGAACCTCTGGTGGAATCACAATCCCGGACCTTAAGCTGTACTACAGAGCAATTGTGATAAAAACTGAATGCATTGGTACAATGACAGACAGGTAGATCAATGGAACAGAATTGAAGACCCAGAAATGAACCCATGCACCTATGGTCACTTGATCTTTGACAAAGGAGCTAAAACCATACAGTGGAAAAAAGACAGCATTTTCAACAGATGGTGCTACCTCAACTAGTGGTCAACATGTAGAAAAGTGCAAATCGACCCATTCCTTTCTCCTTGTACAAAGCTCAAGTCCAAGTGGATCAGCGACCTCCACATGAAACCAGATACATTGACACTAATTGAAAATAAAGTGGGGAAGAACCTGGAGCAAATAGGCACAGGGGAAAATTTCCTGAAGAGAATGCCAATAGCTTCTGCTCTAAGATCAAGAATTGACAAATGGGACCTCATAAAGTTGCAAAGCTTCTGTAAGGCAAAAGACACTGTCAATAGGACAAATAGGCAACCAACAAATTGGTAAAAGATCTTTACCAACCCTACATCTGATAGGGGGCTAATATCCAATGTATACAAAGAACTCAAGAAGTCAGACTCCAGAGAACCAAATAACCCTATTAAAAATGGGGTACAGAGCTAAATAAAGAATTCTCAACTGATGAACACCGAATGGCTGAGAAGCACCTAAAGAAATGTTCAACATCCTTAGTCATCAGGGAAATGCAAATCAAAACAACTCTGAGATTCCACCTCACACCAGTCATGATTGGCTAGGATAAAAGACTCAGGTGACAGCAGATGCTGGAGAGGTTGCGGAGAAAGAGGAACAATCCTTCATTGCTGGTGGGATTGCAAACTGGTACAATCACTCTGGAAATCAGTGTGGCAGTTCCTCCGGAAATTGGACATAGTTCTACCAGAGGACCCAGCTGTACCACTCCTGGGCATATACCCAGAAGATGCCCCAACATGTAATAAGGACACATGCTCCACCATGTTCATAACAGCCAGAAACTAGAAACAACCCAGATGTCACTCAACAGAGTAATGGATACAGAAACTGTCTTACATCTACACAATGGAGTACTACTCAGATATTAAAAACAATGAATTTATGAAATTCTTAAGGAAATGGATGGATCTGGAGAGTATCATCCTGAGTGAGGTAACCCAATCACAAAAGAACACACATGGTATGCATTCTTTGATAAGTGGTTATTAGCCCAGAAGTTTGGAATACAGGAAGAACGACCCACAAACCACAAGAAACTTAAGAAGAAGGAAGACCAAAAGGTGGACATTTCATTCCTTCTTAAAAGGGGGAATCAAATACCCATGGAAGGAGTGGCAGAGATTAACTATGGAGCAGAGACTGAAGGAAGGACAAGCATATAGCTATCTCCTGAGAGACTCTGACAAAACCTGACTAATACAGATGTAGAGGCTCACAGCCATTCATTGAACTGAGTACATGGTCCCCAATGAAGGAGTTAGAGAAAGGATCTATAGAGTTGAAGGGTTTGCAGACCCTTAGGACAAACAACAATAAGAACTAACTAGTACCCTCAGAGCTTCCAGGGACCCAACCACCAATCAAGGACTATACAGGGTGGGACTGAATGTTCTGGCAGCATGTGTATAGTAGAGGATTGCAAATTCGATCATCAATAGGAGGAAAGGACCTCGGCCTTGTGAAGGTTTTGTGCCCCTGTGTAGGGAAATGCCAGGGCCAATAAGTGGGAGAGGGTGGGGTGGCAGACATGGGGAGGGGGGAGGCAACAGAGGTTTGTTCTTGTTGTTTTTGTTTGTTTGTTTGTTTTTTGGAGGGGAAACTGGAAAAAGAGAAATGTACATGTAAATAAAGAAAATATCTAATAAAAATAAATATAAAATTAGATGGTATTCATCATAGCTTTCATACTATATAAAATGTTAGAGAACTCATCCTATTTAATCATACCTTTGTACCTATCAACTGTCCTTAATCTATCTTCTATCTTTCTATGACAACCTCTGCTAACCATTATTCTATATTCTGCTTGTATGGCATCAGCTTCCTTAACTCTCACATATAAGTATGAATATGCTATAAAAGTTACTTTTATTCCAACGAAGTAACTGTTGATACCGAAGCTTACTTTCTTCATCAGCTAACCTAGGTGTAGTACTTGAAGCTTCTAGCCTTTGTACAGTCTAATCTAGGTCTAGAATGTTTTCAGCATCTGAGACTTACTATTGAATAAGCTCACCCTTTCCTGTTCTTTCTGAGCTCTGACTGACTGATTCAATTCAGCTGTTCTGACTCAAACTCCTCTCCAAGCTGACTGATTTAATCTGACTTCTCTCAGTTTCTTACTGAATTATTCTGCTTGGTTTTATACTATCTTTGGCAGTCTGTTCTAATCACTTGGCTCCTTCTCATTCTCAGGCTAGTTCTGTCTTCACCTGTGTCTAGCTATTCTCTTTTAAACCTGTCTCTGTACTCTGTTCAACTATCCTGGTAAAATTGCCCTATCTATCTATCTATCTATCTATCTATCTATCTATCTATCTATCTATCTATCTATCTATGTATGTTCTGTTTTCTCTTAGTAGCTTCCTTTTTCTGTCTCTTCCCATGAGAGTTGGGCATATCCTATTCTGTCAAATCTTTCTCTGATCCATCACTTTGTCTGCCACTCAATAGGACATCACATCCAAACATGGGTGCTTCCTTCTGCTAACTTCACCTATATTGTTTGGGATTAAATATACATAAAGGCATATATGTATTACAGTCAGAAGGATTAAAGGTGTGTGCCATAGGCTGCACCACACCACAACTAGAAACATTTTTTTTCAGTAAATAATACAATCTCAGGGTTTACAGTGTGATTAAATATCCCACAACAATATGCAGTATTTGTTCTTTGTCCCTGATTGTATGTCCTGGCTGTTAGGAATAATGCTTTGATAGACAGGGAAGTTGAGACATTTCTTAGACATATTGGATTCCTTTCTTCTGGAGGAAATGCATCAAAACATTAATCTTGGAAAATATTTCATATGATCTTAAAGCACAATTATTAACAGAAATTGACAAATGAGATTGTATCTAACCATAATCTTTTACACCACAAATGATCAGTCTCCAAAAGAGACAGATAAATTTAAAAATGGAGAAAATATTTGCAGGTTGTTATCCAGCAAATGCCTAATATTGGGAACATACAAAGAACTCAAATGACCATCCAGTAGTAAACAATCTGGTTTTAAAAAGGACAAATTATCTAAATAGATATTTCTCAAAGGTATGGGCCCTATAGCTCTTATTATCACAGAAATCCGAACAATAAGATCTTTTATTCCAGTTGCAATCGCTTTCCAAAAAAAAAAAAAAAAAAAGACAGAAAATATATATCAAGATTCTGGAGAGGAAGAAACTATCATAGATTATTACTGAGATGTAATTATTACTATGTAAATCAGCATGAAATCATCCTTCCCTTTAATTGCTGACTTGGAGAAGTGAATTGTTAAGAATTTCCTCTTTGGAAAGCAATAGGTATGTCAGTATATAGCATCCATTTTCAACAGCCTCAGATGTATAATTGTACTAGTGTTTATGCATATTTAGGGTTACACATATTTAGAAGGGTGACTAGCTATCTTTTCAAAACCCTAAAGATTCATAGGAGGTAGTTAGCTACATAAACATATACTCTTAGCACAGAATATCCAGAATCAAAATATACCACAGCATTTAGCATATGTGCTCAAAAAATATTGGATTTAATTTTGAAGTGATGATATGGAAGGATTCAAGCTGCATCTATATTCTATGTGGCCATCTGTCATATACCACTGAGTTTAATAGCTGGAATCCTTAGATTAGTTTTCCAGATATTTTTGTTTCTATATGATTATTCAGGCAGTATTAAGTTTTGCTGAATGCAAGGATGAGTAATACACATAATTAGACTTTTCATTTTGGTACTATTATTAATTAAAGTACATGAAATAACCAAGAGTCTATCTGAAAGACATCTCAATACTGCTCTAAATGTGCTGAATTCCAATGATGAGCTAAGCATGATTTTAAACCCTCAGAATTATAGTTCAGTAAAGAAATTATTTAAATAAACTTGACCACTTTAGATGTTTTAAAAATTGGTCTTGAAAGCAGTTTTAAAACTAAATATTAACAAAGTTTTCTTGTTAAGGATTTTAAATATGTTTCCTTTGCTTTTTCATTGAATAAGGAAATTTGTGCTTTTACTTCATTTTGTATTTGTGGCCATAAACTACTAAGCCCAGAAACCCTGAGAGTAAGAGGTTAAGCAGAAGAAAGACTTCATCCTGCTCTTGCCTGTCCAGTCTCTGTTGGGTGAAAGGAGGTCAGTTTTGTTCCACAGTCATAAAAAAAAAAAAGCTAGGGTTAGTTGATTTCACCCACCTCCTGTTGTCTCAAACATTTATCACTTCTTTGTAGTAAGGACATGTAAATATTTTCTTCAGCCAATTTTGAATGATATAAAATAATGACTGAATCTATTCCATTTTCCTGCCTGTGACTGGCTACCAACTGAGGACCAACTGTTAAAATGCTAAAGTCTGTAAGGATTATCTCGTTTAGACCAACCACCACAGGGTCTTATGAGCCTTTCCCAATCTATGGAGAAATCTTGGTGCAGATCCTGTACAGGTAACCACAGCTTCAGTGGGCTCATAATGTATCACTCTACCATATATAGAAGACGCTTTTTCACAGCAATCCCCTCCCAACATCTGAGATCTTTTTGTTCCTCTTGCATGTTATTACCTGAGCCTTGGCCTGGGATGTGTATAGATTCTTTTAGAAAGAAATTCTTTGTCAAGTTAACTGTAGTAGTTTGTAGCCTTTTGAATTACAAGTATACCTGCTGCCTTACCAATGAACATGAAAACATTGGAGATAGATCTGTTAGAGCAGTTGCTTACTATAACAGCCCTGGAGTGCCAACCCAACGTGGGAAGAGCCCCTCTGTCCATTCTCCTCTTTGGCAGCTATCTCACCTATGTAAAGTTACTCTTTAGTCATGTCCTTCAGGACAATGTCTGAATGTTATAGATGTCTCTCTTCTAAGAGTCTGGAAGCTTTTGTATTTCCACTACCAGTGTGAGATCAAGAGTTGACTGAGCTAAGTCTGTGCAATCAAAAACTCCAGAGGCTTCCATGTGCTGAAACACACACCCAGTGTTCATTTTGACATCTTTTGTTATGGTGAGAATGCCTAATGTGAACTTTACTTCCTTACCAAATTTCTAAGTATACATACATTCCCACCAATTATAGGCACACTACAGTATAGTATATTCAACACATCCTGATTACAAAACCCAACTTGTGCTGCCCATCCTTAGGACACAGCTTCTCTGATTCAGTAAGGTTACCTAACGATAACTATCTCATATTCATGAAGTGTGTGGAAACATGCTTCCAGGTTCCCTATTAAAAGCCTAAATAATATAGTATTACAATTACATGCCACATTTCTCTCTTCACTCACCTTTCAGTGCACACCTGGGTTGTTTTCCTGTCTTGGCTATGGCATGTAGTACTGTGGTGACCAAGGGTTGATATTTCTTCAATTACTCATTTTCAGTTATTCCCAGTGAGATTGATAGGCCATATTTTTATATTTACTCCTTCTTGTGCTTCTCTCCCTCCTCCTCTTTCCTTTCTTCTTCCTCCTATTTCTTCTTTGTCACCTCTATGCTGTCTTCTACAGTACTGCCCCCTCTTCATTCCTGCCCTTGGAGTTCTAGGGTTTCAGCCAATAATTGTTGATAGCTATCCTGACAATTGTAATGTAGTTCTTCATTGTGCTTTAGATTTATGGTTTTCTGATGATTAATAATGTTTGAGTTGGTATATAACTTTGAACATTTATATGTATTATTTGGAAATATTTCTATTTAAATATTTTGCTGGTTAAAAAGTCAGATTGTTAGTGTTTGCCACCAACTGGTAGAAATTCCTTATTTTTTAAAATACTTCCTCCTTATCTGATATATAGTTTACAAATGTCCTCTTCAGTTCTGTGTAGGCCTTTTATTCTATTCATCGTATCTCTTGTGGTACAGAAAATGGTTCAGTTTAATGTAGTTTCTCTTGCATATTTTGACTTTTACCATCTGTACTATATCCAGAACACTATTGCTAGGACCCAGATTGTAAGCTTTTTATCTACTTCCCCGTTAGACATCTTAGGCTCCGTCTTGAGCGTCTTTTTGAAGTCTTGAGTCAGTTTTAGTCTTTTTATGTATGACATAGGATAAAGTTTGACCACACAATAGGAAGGGTCTAACTGAGAAAAATAAAGGAGCAGTCAGGAATAGGAGGGGGCTAAGAGAGGGCAACTGGGGTGAACCTGGACACAGCATGTATACATGTATGACATTTCCAAATTTTAACATTTATGCAAAAGAAAAATCCCTAGAATTTTAGAAAACAATGCAGAAGCATGTCTTTATGGCCTTTGGTATACATAAAACAACAATAAAAAAGTGAAAGATTTAAAAATGTTGACTTCTTTTCTTTTGTGTATGAACATTGAGTTTTCAGAGCACCATTTGTTGAACTTTTCTTTTTCCATCTTGTATCCATGAGCTCTTATTGAAAATGGGTTCTCCATTTATCCCTTGGTTGATTTCTGTGTTTCAGTTCTGTTCCATTTGACTGTGTGTCTGCCTCTGCAGCAGAATTCTGTTGTTTTAATTACTGTACTCGTAGCCTACTGAAATAAGGAAGTCACGTGCTTCCAGCTTTGTTTCTCTCTCCCAGAGTCTTTGGTGGCTCCATTTGAATTTCAGATTCTTTTCTATTTCTGCTTTTAGAATGTTGATACAGCTTGCATGGGATCTACGTATTACCTCAAGCAGCATAGTCATATTTTTTAGTATAGCCATTTTAATAAGGTCAATTATTTCACTCTATCAACACAAAATGCCTTTCCATTTGCTTTTGCTTTAATTTCTTTCATTTGTATTTTGTTGTTTCACAGAGAAGTGGTTTTGTTTTTTTAAGTAAGCTTAAGCCTAAGTATTTGAATATTTGGTAGTATTAGAAAAGAATTAATTCCCTAATTTCCTTTTCAGATAAATAACTTTTAGTTATTCACAGAATGGTTAATACAGAAATGCTGTTGAATTATGTACCTTGATTTTGTATCCTGTGGTGTTATTCAATTTAATGGTTATCTTTGCTAGTGTTTTCATGGACCTTTGGGTTTTCTATGCACAAGATAATGCCATTCATAGGTACAATTGCTTCTTCTTTAAACACATGCATTTGGTGAACTCCCATAGTAATGACAAGGATGTTCTATGTTAACCCTGAGCACTGTAGAAAAGTAAAGTAAAGCCAGTTTGGGAAGTTTCAAGCCTTTTCAACCAACAGTAGCCTTGTATCATTTAAAAAACTCACAGACAGACAAACAGACAGACAGACACACACACACACACACACACACACACACACACACACACACACCTGCTCTGCTCACCCAAAGTAAAAACACACAGGCAGCCCCAAGGAAGCAGGAGGAAAGACACATGTCCCCTCTACCCCGTTTGCTGTCAACTTTGCTGCCTATTTCCAGTTTTGTCTTTAACCTCCCTACCCCTAAAGTTAACTAGAGAACACAACTGAAGTTAAAAAAAAAATAAAGATTCTTTGGAAACTGTCCCTGATTTTTATGCAAGTGGTATGCTCTCACGGCACTCAGCACCGCACACATGCATACTACTGCTCTTTACATGTTGCTCAAGTTGGTGATGCTCTGCGGGTGATGCTGTTGCCACAGCTGTTTTTGTTAGACTGCAAGCTGCTGAGATTGGTCTGAACTTGACAGGAGATTTGCTGGAATGATCACACCTATAATCCCCTGTCCATCTTCGGTCCTTAGCTACACTATCTGCATGTTCACATTTGTGCCACTGACAGAGGCCAGAACACCCTCCGCCTTTGTCCAGATGCTCAGTACTGAGCCACATAGTACATAGTACCTGCAGCAGTGGAGACCAGTCTCACATACCAATCCTAAGCCTACTTTTTTGCAATTGCCATGCCAGTATGCGTGAGTACAAGTATCTGCAGAGGAGTTATACTGATCCGCCAGTGTACCAGGGTGTGATCAGCCACTACCTTCTTATATTTCTTTTTCAGATCAGCATAAATTTCTAATTTGAGTTGCTTCCCAGTTCTTGGTCAATAAATTAAAAATAGTTTCTTCTTAGTGTTTACTTCTTTAACTCAGATTGCAGGGGTTTTTTGTTGATTCTTATTTACAATAATAAGTAAAAGCCATCATCTGGTCCAGTCAGCTCTGCCCAAATCGTAGTTGCTTCTTCCCAGGACATTCCTCTCTCCACACTAATTGTGGATAACTCTACATGGCCAGAGGTTGAATATCCTGGAGTAAGAAACTTCTTGGCATCACTCTTCCTCACCTTTTCATCTCCATAACCCAGATCGAGGCTTCCCATGTTAAGATCTTCCATTCTTCTTGGCATTCTGAACAACTGCAGTAAGTGTGTCTGCAAATTACTGAAACAACACATTCTGCTGATGCACTTCCATGTCCAGAATTCTGTTCAAAACTTTTCCTATATTGTTATCAAGAGTAAGAATTCCTGGGTGATCTTCTACATTAATCAAGCCCAATTCTATCAGTCCTTGTTGAACATCTTTAAAGAATTCTCCAGGGTAGTCTGAAGGTGGTGATGCCACAGGAGAATCCAAGTTTACAATCGATTTCATAACAATTTCTAAAGCATTTCTTCCATACTTCTTGTCAAAGTTGAACCTGCTCAGATCTCTAGATTCGGATGCTCTTCTGTTGCCATGTGTAAGTGCCCCCAAACTCTCAAGTCTTTTAGCAGCAATAAATGCAAATCTCTGTTCTCCAGCCAGTTCTGAAGTCAAAAAGACATACTCTGGAGCAGTCACTTGGTTTGACCTGTGTGTTCTTCCAAAGTGTTGAATCACTCTATCAGCACTCCACGGTAATTCTAAAGTAATGTGAACTCTTCCCCTTTGATTTTTAGTTCTTCGTTCTGCTTGTAATGAAATACCTGAGCTGGTAGCTTCTGAAATCATAGCAATATTCTTGTCTCCATCCATGAACCACTGCTTCTCCGTGATGTTTAGAATCTCCACAAGGCACATCAAGTTCAGACCTTGACTCAACTTATAGGATATGCTCGCATCATCATCATCTCAGCCACATTTTCAGGACCACCCACCAAGTTCATCCAGGAGGTCTTCAGCTAATTTTTCTAGTTTATCAAGCACGTCTTTCTTCATTTGTTGTGCCCTTTCAACGACGTCTTGACTTGTTATAAGGCTGCTGTTACTGTTGCTGTTACTGTTGGCCGGTGCACTGTTGGGAGCAGGTGAGATGACTGCTGCAGAGGAGAAAGCAGGCCGCTTTGATCCAAGACCCCATGCTAACAAGGCACTTTGGGTGGAATCTGGATCTATACTAGTTTTGAAAATAGTAATAGTAACTAGACAGAAAATGCCTAGAAAAATTAATGTATAAGCCAGGTATATAAGCACAAGTCTCTAATCCCAGGATTGGGGAGGCAGACACAAGTCTGCCTCTGCCGAATTCAAAGCTAGCCTAGTCTACAAGGCGAGTTTTAGGCACATTAGGAAGGAGTCCATGAGACAATGTCTTGACAGATAAAGGGGGTGGTGAGAGACGCACACAGATGACATCCTGATATACGAAGTCTGATTTTTCAAAGGTAATTAAGTGGTTAGTTGGAATCACTTAGTATTTATAAAACAGATTGCAAATGCTGAAAACCTCAAATCAAAACTCCATGAAGTTCTCTTACCAATGGAACAGAGAAAATCTAACTTCTTGTGACTGAGCGACATGTCAGCTTCTCTAAGATACCATTAATCGTAGGACAGCATCACTTCCTGTGCTGCTCCGTTACAATGTACAGGGCGAGCTACAGTGGCAGTAGCCCACTCACTCACTTCATGTGCATTAAAAATATGAGAACCACTGAAATGGCTCAGCACACCGAGTGCTTGTCACGAAGCCTGAGGATCTAAGGAGGACCCTAAAACTTACATGGTCCTGCAAGTTGTCCTCTGACCTCTACACTCACAGTGATATGTGTGCACCCATGAATGAATGTAATAACAACAACAACAAAAAAATTTCAATGTGACGAATGTGCATCTTGTCATATCTTTCTGCCTCTTTATTTTATTTTCTTTACAAGGACTATCTCTTGGTGAACTGTTGTTACTTGGGGCTATCAAATTGATTCCTAGCAAACCATAGTTTCTTTCTGTCTGGAGCAGGGAAGTGTTTTTCAATCAGTGACTGCAATACCCCTTTGGCAGTTGAAACACAATCATTTAGTTCTCTTCCACCTTCTTCCAAGGCCTCTAAAGTTCTGGCTTCTCCTGTAGACTGCAGACCATTTACAACACACTTCCCATTCCTGATCTCTTCCCCGGGCCAGCTGAACCACCCTTTTCACTTTGGATACTGTACTCAGGTACTTAAAAAACCCCTGGTGAGCAGACCAGAACTGACCCCACATAGATTTCTTCATTCTCTGCTCAGCATCAATCAAATCTGTAGCTTGTTGAAATATCCCTCTATTGATAACCCAATTTTAACATAGCTTTTTTTTCCCTTTTCTTTTCCCGAGACAGGGTTTCTCTGTATAGCCCTGGTTGTTCTGGAACTCACTCTGTAGACCAGGCTGGCCTCAAATTCAGAAATCCACCTGCCTCTGCCTCCCAAATGCTGGAATTAATGGCATGCACCACTACTGCCGGACTTTAACTTAGCTCTGAGAAAGAATGTCCTCAATTTTGAAGGTCACTCCTGTAAAGCTTAGCTGTCGTGCAATGTACATTCTTCTAAGTTTCATATCCATAGCAACAATTTCTGTGGCACCAACACCTCTGCGTTCCACATCTTCGATAAAATCACGGAATTCTCTGAATGAGTTCCAAATGAGCTGCAGAGGTTCAATGCCTATCTAAAGGTAACAAAATTAATCTTTTTTTTTTTATAATTTAATGTATTTTTCCTGTTTTTTTTTTTTATTAGATCTTTTCTGTATTTACAATATATCCTTTCCCAGGTCCCCTCCAAAAAAACCAAAAATAAATAAAATAAAATAAAAAAAGAAAAACAAACCCCTGTTCCCTTCCCCCTCCTCCTGCTTACCATCCCACCCACTCCCGCTTACTGGCGCTGGCATTTCCCTACATTGGAGCATGGAACCTTCACAGGGCCAAGGTTCTCTCCTCCCATTGATGACCAGCTTGGCCATCCTCTGCTATATACAATGCTGCTGGAGCCATGAGTCTCCCCATGTGTACTCTTTGTTTGGAGTTTTAGTCCCCAGGAGCTCTGAGGGTACTAGTTAGTTCATATTGTTGTCCATCTTAAGGGGCTGCAAACCTTTCAGCTCCTTGGGTCCTTTCTCTAGCTCCTTCATTGGGGACCCTGTACTCAGTCCAATGGATGGCTGTGAGCCTCTACTTCTGTATTAGTTGGGTATTGTCACAGCCTCTCAGCAGACAGGTGTATCAGGCTCCTGTCAGCCAGCATTTGCTGGCATCCACAATAGTGTCTAGATTTGATGATTGAATATGGGAAGGATTCCCAGGTGGAGCAGTCTCTGAATTGTCCTTCCTTTAGTCTCTGCTCCATAGTTAGTCTCTAAAACTCCTTCCATGGGTATTTTGTTCCCCCTTTTAAGAAGGAACGAAGTATACACACTTTGGTCTTCTTTCTTCTTGAGTTTCTTATGGTTTGTGGTTTGTACTTTGTGTATTCTGATCTTCTGGGCTAATATCCACTTATCAGAGAATGCATACCATGTGTGTTCTTTTGTGACTGGGTTACCTCACTCAGGATGATATTTTCTATTTCCATCCATTTCTCTAAGAATTTCATAAATTCATTGTTTTTAATAGCTGAGTAGTACTCCATTGTGTAGATGTACCACACATTCGGTATCCATTCCTCTGTTGAGGGACATCTAGGTTGTTTCCAGTTTCTGGCTGTTATAAATAAGGCTGCTATGAACATAGTGGAGCATGTGTCCTTGTTACATGTTGGAGCATCTTCTGGGTATATGCCCAGGAGTGGTATAGCTGGGTCCTCTGGTAGAACTATGTCCAACTTCCGGAGGAACCACCAAACTGATTTTCAGAGTGGTTGTACCAGCTTGCAGTCCCACCATCAATGAAGGAGTATTCCTCTTTCTCTACAACCTCTCCAGCATCTGCTGTCACCTAAGTTTTTTACCCTAGCCAATCTGACTGGTGTGAGGTGGAATCTCAGAGTTGTTTTGATTTGCATTTCCCTGATGATTAAGGATGTTGAACATTTCTTTAGGTGCTTCTCATCCATCCGGTATTCTTCAGTTGAGAATTCTTTGTTTAGCTCTGTACCCCATTTTTAATAGGTTTATTTGTTTCTCTGGAGTCTAACTTCTTGAGTTCTTTGTATATATTGGATATTAGCCCTCTATCAGATATAGGATTGGTAAAGATCTTTTCCCAATTTGTTGGTTGCTGTTTTGTCCTATTGACAATATCTTTTGCCTTATAGAAGCTTTGCAATTGTATGAGGTCTCATTTGTCGATTCTTGATCTTAGAGCATAAGCTATTGGTGTTCTGTTCAGGAAAATTTCCCCTGTGCCTATGTGCTCGAGGCCCTCCCCCACTTTCTTTTCTATTAGTTTGAGTGTATCTGGTTTTATGTGGAGGTCCTTGATCCACTTGGACTTGAGCTTTGTACAAGTATTCTTCTACATGCTAACCACCGGTTGAGCCAGCATCATTTGTTGAAAATGCTATCTTTTTTCCACTGCATGGTTTTAGCTCCTTTGTCAAAGGTTAAGTAGCCATAGGTTTGTGGGTTCATTTCTGGATCTTCAATTCTATTCCACTGATCTACCTGCCTGTCACTGTACCAATACTATGCAGTTTTTATCACAGTTGCTTTGTAGTACAGCTTAAGGTCTGGGATGGTGATTCCACCAGAGGTTCCTTTATTGTTGAGAATACTTTTGGCTATCCTGGGTTTGTTGTTATTCCAATTTGCAAATTGCTCTTTCTAAGTCTCTGAAGAATTGAGTTGGAATTTTGATGGGGATTGAATTAAATATTTAGATTGCTTTCAGTAAGATGGCCATTTTTACTATGTTAATCCTGCCAATCCATGAGCATGGGAGATCTTTCCATCTTCTGAGATCTTCTTCAATTTTCTTCTTCAGAGACTTGAAGTTCTTGTCAAACAAATCTTTTACTTGCTTAGTTAGAGTCACATCAAGGCATTTTATATTACTTGTGACTATTGTGAAGGGTGTTGTTTCCCTAATTTCTTTCTCAGCTTGTTTATCCTTTGTGTAGAGGATGGTCACTGATTTGCTTGAGTTAATTTTATACCCAGCTACTTTGCTGAAGTTGTTTATCAGGTTTAGGACCTCTCTGGTGAAATTTTGGGGGTTACTTAAGTATACTATCATATCATCAGCAAATAGTGATAATTTGACTTCTTCCTTTCCAATTCATATCCCTTTGATCTCCTTTTGTCTCCTCTTGTCTAATTGCCCTGGCTAGGACTTCAAGTACAATATTGAATAGGTAGGGAGAGAGTGGGCAGCCTTGTCTAGTCCCTGATTTTAGTGGGATTGCTTCCAGTTTCTTTCCATTTAGTTTGATGTTGGCTATTGGTTTTCTGTATATTGCTTTTTCTATGTTTAAGTATGGGCCTTGAATTCTGATCTTTCCAAGACTTTTATTATGAAGGGATATTGAATTTTGTCAAATGCTTTCTCAGATTCTAAGGAGATGATCATATGGTTTTTTTTCTTTGAGTTTGTTTATATAGTGAATTACATTGGTGGATTTCTGAATATTGAACCATCCCTGCATCTCTGGGATAAAACCTACTTGATCATGATAGATGATCATTTTGAGGTGTCCTTGAATTTGGTTTGCAAGAATTTTATTGAGTATTTTTGCATCGATATTCATAAGGGAAATTTGTCTCAAGTTTTCTTTCTTTGTTATCTCTTTGTTTGTTTTAGGTATAAGAGTAATTGTGGCTTCATAGAACGAATTGGGTAGAGTACTTTCTATTTCTATTTTGTGGAATAGTTTGAGGAGTATTGGTATTAGGTCTTCTTTCAAGGTCTGATAAAACTTTGCACTAAACCCATCTGGTCCTGGGCTTTTTTTTGGTTGGGAGACTATTAATGACTGTTTCTGTTTCATTAGCAGATATGGGATTTGTTTAGATTGTTGATCTGATCTTGATTTAACTTTGCTACCTGATATCTCTCTAGAAAATTATCCATTTCATCCAAGTTTTCCAGTTTTGTTGAGTATAGGCATTTATAGTAGGCTCTCATGATTTTTTGGATTTCCTCAGTGTCTGTTGTTATGTCTCCCTTTTCATTTCCGATCTTGTTAACTAGGATACTGTCTCTGTGCCCTCTAGTTAGTCTGGCTAAGGGTTTATCTAGTTTGTTGACTTTCTCAAAGAACCAGCTCCTGGTTTGGTTGATTCTTTGTATAGATTTTTTGTTTCTATTTGGTTGATTTCAGCCCTGAGTTTGATTATTTCCTGCTTTCGACTCCTCTTAGGTGAATTTGCTTCTTTTTGTTCTAGAGCTTTCAGATGTGCTGTCACATTGCTGCTGTATGCTCTCTACAATTTCTTTTTGTAGGCATTTAAAGCTATGAGTTTTCCTCTTAGGATTGCTTTGATTGTGTCCCATAAGTTTGGGTATGTTGTGGCTTCATTTTCATTAAACTCTAGAAAGTCTTTAATTTCTTTCTTTATTTCTTCCTTGACCAAGTTATCATTGAGTAGAGTATTGTTGAGCTTCCATGTATGTGGGGCATTCTATTGTTTATGTTGTTATTGAGGAGCAGCCTTAGTCCATGGTGATCTGATAGGATGCAAGGAATTATTTCAATCTTCCTGTTGAGACCTGATTTGTGACCAATTATATGGTCAATTTTGGAGAAGGTACCATGAAGTGCTGAGAAGAAGGTATATCCTTTTGTTTTAGAATAAAAAGTTCTATAGATATCTGTTAAATCCATGTTTCATAACTTCTGTTAGTCTCACGATGTCTTTGTTTAGTTTCTGTTTCCATGATCTGTCCATTGCAGAGAGTGGGGTGTTGAAATCTCCCACTATTATTATGTGCGGAGCAATGTGTGCTTTGAGCTTTAGTAAATTTCTTTTATGAATGTAGATGCCCTTTGATTTGGAGCATAGAGGTTTAGAATTGAAAGTTCCTCTTGGTAAATCATACCTTTGATGAATATGAAGTGTTCCTCTTTATCTTTTTTGATCACTTTAGGGTGAAAGGCAATTGTATTTGATATTAGAATGGCTACTCCAGCTTTTTTCTTGGGACCATTGGTTTGGAGAATTGTTTTACAGCCTTTTATTCTGAGGTAGTTTCTGTCTTTGTCACTGAGGTGGGTTTCTTGTATGCAACAAAATGTTGGGTCCTGTTTACATACCCAGTCTTTTTATTTGGGAATTGAGTCCATTGGTATTAAGAGATAGTAAGGAAAGTTAATTGTTGCTTCCTGTTATTTTTGTTGTTAAGAGTTGGAAATCTGTTCATGTGGCTATCTTTTTTTTCCCCCCCTTGGGTAAAACAACTGTATTGTTTTTATTTTTTTATTGATTTAAGTTTTCTCTCTCTCTCTTTTTTTTTTTAACTTTTATTGCATTATGATGAGAAAAGTTACATGATTTCAATTTGTCTGAATTTGTTAACATTTAAAAACATATTTTAAGTAAATAGAATTAAATCACATTCTTGTTTCCCTTTTGTACCCAAACTCTTCCCAGAGACCCCCTCTTCAATACCTACAATATCTTTTTTTGTCATATTCCTTAAAATTTATAAAATGTTATATTAAAAATGAGTATTATAAAAGTTGTTTGATATGAAACAATCAATTTTACAGTGTTATGTAGTGCTTGTCTACAGCAATACTGAAAATACATATGCTTTTCTCACTATAAATTTCAAATAACTCCAAACATATTAACTGTATATTTCAAAATAATACATTACTACTAGTATTTTCTTAAATGAACATAAATATGTAAGGTCTTTTTGTTTGTTTGTTTTGTATTTAGTAGAGTTTAAAATCTTGGCTCTTTTTGTGACAGGATTCTGCTCCATCATGGCTCCCTCCTCCTCTTCCTCCATCCTCTCCTTTTCCTTATCATTCTACCAGCCCCCATCTCAAAGACCTCCTATCCCACCTTTCCCCTCCACTGCCCAATCACAGGCTCTAGTCTTTATTTGACCAGTTAAAATGGGGAGAAGGTTCACATGAGATCATCTGAGAAAGTGATGGATTGTTAGTAGGCGCAGACACTCTTGAGGACACAGCATTAACATCAGAATACAAACACCATGAGGACAACCAACACCATTTCTCTATTTGATCCTTATTACTTTGAAGGAATCCAGAGCCTTTTATTTTCTATTAATATAAATACAGAGCCTCCCTCCCAAAATAGCATGTTCTTGGTCCAGCAACTTGAAGTCATCAAAAGTATAGATTGATTGAATTTAGCAGCCTCTTTTTATTTAGGTATGCTCTATTTTGACCTCTCAAATAGAGAATTTGTAATGCGATTATAACCACTGAACTTATAGCCACCATCATTTTAATAATTAAAATACTTAAAACAATTATTATTTATTGAGATAGGGTTTTTTGTGTAGCCTGAGGTGACCCAGATTTGTTTATACATTAGATTGGCTTCCGACTTATAAGAAACCTAACTGTTCTTGCTTTTGTCTCCTAAGCATTGAGATTGAAGGCCTAGATTTATTTATTCATCTCTATATCCTTAAAACATTTATATTATTTTTCATTTATTTTCCCTTCTACCCTTAAAAACATTTATATAAATTTCTATTTTTTTCTCCCTTCCTTGGAGATTAAATATACTTATATCCCCTTTCTCTTTATATAAATTAAATTAATATTCCTTTTTAAAAAAATTAACTTCATTTCAATTCTCTTCTATTTACTGTATAAGGCTATTTTTAAGCCTATTTTTAAGCTAACATATATGGTCCTGTGTTAGACCAAGCAGTCCCAGTATTTCCATGAAGCCCATGTTAAAAGAAACCAGTTGCTTAAGGTAGAGTTGACATATTAATTTATTTTATTTTCTATAATTTTTTTTTTATTTTGGGAGGCATGCAGCCTTGCTTTTGCCCTCTGAGCAGTAGGACTTTGTTTGTTTTATTGCATAGCAAGGGCTTTTAGCATCTGTGCAATTAAGCTGTATCTTTAATACAGGATAGAGCAGCATTTCAGAAGACCCCATGCTGACGTCCGAACTTGATGTTCGGCATGTTATTTCATTCGATTTAGGGATAGGCACAGCTGTGTCTTAGTTTATGTTATGAATCCCAGAATTATGCATGCCAAATTAGCATGCATTTTGCCCTACTTTGGAACCCCAAGCAGCTTGGGGAAAAACCTGCATGGTAAGAAACCAATTTTTCTTTTATCTTCATCTTAAAGGGAGAGCACATGTTTTTTACTTGGGAATCTGAAATTAATTTTTTTGAAAGAGAGTTTTTGCCCTAGTTGGGTACTAATATGCTGTAGACATTTTAAATTCCAATCTGGGGTTTCTACCCCACTTTTGACCACTTAGTTCCCACATAAAAGACACACATAACCTTTATATTTACAATAAGCACACAACTGGGCAGATATCTACCCTCTATGCTATTAGAATCTACTTTCCTGTCGATAACCCAGGTTATTACTATGTTTCATCTGGGCTACTCTTAACTCCAATTGGCCAGCCCCCAGGGCCACATTTTCATGACTCATGTAACTCATGATAACTTCTCCTTCAATCTTTACCTTCTTCTCCTATTGTGGTTCTCCTCTGACCCCAAGCCTAGGAACCCTAACCCTGCCTAAGTCTCTTCTGCCCCGCTATTGCCTGTCAACATCATTAGTCACTAATCAGAAATAACTTGGTCACTAATCAGAAATAACTTGGTCACTAATCAGAAATAACTTGGGGGCAAGATCACATAGCTCACTAGGATCTACATGCAGACTCTCTCATCTTGGGGGCCACACTTAGCATTACAATACACTGTAAAAGACCAAACCTCAACAATAATACTTCTTCATATTTGACACAGTGATTTTTAGTTTTCTAGAATACACGGAATGGCTGCTTCACTGTCAAGGGCATGCATCAGAGAGCCTTGCCTCTCCTTGAGGAAGTATGAGAGGCTCTCTTATTTTATGTATACAGAAGTATAGAGAAGAGAGATGGGAAGACCTAGCTTGCACAGTTTACAACAAACAAACCTGGGACCTTGGCCAATGTCCTTCTACCACAGGAGCACTGTGACTGTAACTGGTTATGGAATTTAGGACTAAAGCCTGGGAAGGCAGGAGAACAACTCCCACTGAGACTCACAAGTAGTTATAATTTCATTGGGTTAATTCATGACCATCATGGTGAAGATGTAGCAGCAGGCAGGCAGGCATAGTACTGGAGCAATAGCTGAGAGCTTTTTTATTTTTTATTTTTAATGGGGGCAGAGAGGAAGGGAGAGGGAGCTAGAGAAAGGGAAAGGCTTGGATGGACTTTTGAAGCCTTAAAGCCCACCTCAGTAGCACAACTCCTCCAAGACTTCTAAGCTTTCTTAAACAGAACATCATCTGGGAAACAGATTCTCAAATATACACACCTATGAAGGCCATTCTCGTTCATACAACCACAAGAAGGAAACACCTCTGGAACTGGAAAATCTTAAGAAATAAATGGGGCAGAAGAGATAGCTCAGCAGTTAAGAGCACAGGCTCCTCCTCCGGAGGACCCCAGTTTGCGTCATACGACACACCCACAGTGGCTTACAACCATCTGTAACTGCACTTATCATCTTCTGGTCTCTGTGGTCATGCAGACATACATGCAGGCAAAGCATCCATACATAAAGGTAAAGGGATGTTATAGAGTTGTTTTTAATTCAACTGGTGACACATGAAACTATTTCAGAAAATACTGAAGTAGTGAGGCAAAAATGGTTGAGGAAGTTAGAGATACTTGGAGTATTATTTTATTAATTGTTTTATTTTTAAAATAAGAGAATAAGGGTGCTTATAAAAACTATTTTTATTTTGTTTTATACATTTGATTTTTTTTTTTGGTTAAGATGGACATGATGCATATTGAAGTATCCTAAAGAAAATGGTTTCCCTTTGGGTAAAAATGATTAATAATGGCAGTATTTGTTATCTTTTCAGAATCAACATATCAATTACTGGGCATAAGGGGAATGTCTGAAGCAACAGAAGTAATGGTATTTGGGAAAAATGACATCTGGAACACAACTGTGGTTGTTTTTATGTCACAGATAAATCTACAACTTGAATTCACTATTAAAGCAATATTTGTCCAAAGCAATGTGAAAAAAAGCTATAACCTCAAATATTTTAGTTTACTTAAATTTCCTAAAGTTACATTTAGACACTACCTACTGTTTATGCTAGATCTGCCTTACTTCTTCAGGTATAGCAAGAATGATTTTTGTTGTGTATCCTGATTATTTATCAAATAAGGAAATTAAGCCTAAAAATTTATTGTCAAAAAAATCATTTGATTCTTCATATGATCTGTTTGACTTTCTTCTCCTCTTCCAAGAAAGCAATGCGTTTTTCTCTGCTCTATGCAATGTACTGCATTGTATTATAGTACAATGTCTAATTTATCTCATAGTGATCTCTATACTTTTAAATTTTAAGTCTTGGCAATATTCATGTTCCTCAAAAATGCTACTTTCAGAGTTGGAGAGATAGCTCAGAGGTTCAGACCACTGGATGCTCTTGCATCCACATGGTGACTCACAACTGTCTGTCACTCATGGTCCAGGGGCTCTGACATCCCCTAGGGCTCTGCAAGGCTCTTGACAGAATATGGTACACTCATATGGAGGCAAGCACTCGCACATGTAAAATAAAAATAAGCGACTCTAGAAAAACTCAATGTGCCATTTTGTTTTTGTTTCTGTCTTTGTTTGGATTTTCCACCATTCTCCATCACTCATGTGCTAGGCAGAGAGTGAGCTGCAAGGTAGATGTTCAAGTGGACATGGCATCATTAAATCTTTATGGGTCCCCGGAGTATGAGTAGCTATTAATACTTTATTACATCCTAAGTTTGGAATAATAATGATTTAAACTTGTTAATCAGAAATCTAATTTGCCCCTGATAATGAAATCCATGGCTGTTATGATTAGATGCTGTTTAAAATTTAAATGCCTTTAAACACTGTTTTGGGGGAAGAGAATTTGCCTTCTTGTACATGGTGATTTTATTGCTACATAGATGTGGGCACTCTCAGAGCAAGTTAATTTTGTGTTAAACTACTTCAAAGTGTAAATAATTTAAAATATTGTAGTTTCCATCAGTGTTCTGGATTTTGAAAGGATGGGTATGTATGTATACTTTCCTTTAGAAAGCATAGACACTATTGATTGCCTGTCTATGAGAAAGCAAGGAAACTCTTGATTAAATAAATAGAAATAATTGGATCATGGAGTTCAGAAAGAAGCAATAGGCATTCTCTAGGTCTAGACTACTCTCCAACTTTTAAATTATATATCTATAATTTTAAAATAAAATTAATGCTTCTAAAAGCAAGCCCTGAAATGAAAGTTCTGACAGCAGATAAAATATATGGATATAATAGGAAAGGAAGTCTGGATTTAGTCTTCATGTTCTCTGCCCCTGTCATTTTGTCATCACTGTAAGCTATTTTAATGAGGCTTCTGATACAGATGATAACAATCAAGTATATCTTGCTAGAAAAAGCCTGGGAACTCAGAGGCATGAAGTACAGCCGCACTCACTTGGTTTTAACAACAGAAGGGGACTGGACAGGAATTTGGTAAATATGACTGCCATCTTGTGGTTTAATGAAATATTACAACAAAATAGCACTTGGGCTTTAATCATTTTCTGAGACTTAAAACACACTTATTATTATTATTATTATTATTATTATTATTATTATTATTATTATTATCTTCTTATCCTCTTCCCCTCCTCCTTCTTTTTTTTCACCATCATATCCCTTCTAAGGGCTTATTGTCAATCATTGGCTTGGAATTAATTACTTGGAATTCCAAAATGCTATAAGACTTAATAGCAGGAGATTCTGTAGAAAATAACTTCGACATCCTGTAAAAATGCATTATAAGATTGCACAAGCTCTCATTTTCTCAAGAGTTATCCAGTAATTGTGAGTTCCAAAAGATGCATCTCGGAAAAGTTAACTCCCATCACTCCCCGTTTTAACAGCACAAATCATGAGGGCCCAAGCCTTGCAGACTGGGGCATGATGCTTTTTTCTAAAGCATCGTTTTCTACATGTAGTTGACTGTAGGGCTTATCTGAAAACTGTAGTAGCTATTGATATACTAACAGTGTTTCACTGAGTTAAGCCTTTTATAGACTTCCAAACATAGATGATGAGCACATTGTGTATGAATATTTTACTGAACTGAGCTGGAGAGAATAAGATCCCCCATTCTGCATGCTGAAATCCCAAGCAGTGAAGGTCTAGAACTATTGTCTGTCAATCACTTAAAAACAGACTAGATTATGGTCATTACAAGGCAATGTTTAATAGTTGCTGGGTTTGTACATAGCATAATTATATCCAGCATAATTGTACATAGCATAATTATATACAGCATAATAGTACATAGCATAATTCTTGTAGCTTAACATGCTATTTTGATTTTTTTTCACATTTTTTGGGGGGGGTTATGATTCTTTTTTTTAACTTTTATTGCATTATGATGAGAAAAGTTACATGATTTCAATTTATCTGAATTTGTTAACATTTAAAAACATATTTTAAGTAAATAGAATTAAATCACATTCTTGTTTCCTTTTTGTACCCCCACTCCTCCCAGAGACCCCCCCTTCAATACCTACAATGTCTTTTTTGTCATATTCCTTAAAATTTATAAAATATAAGGAATTTGCAAATTCATCTGGAATAACAAAAGACCCAGGATAGCCAAAACTATTCTCAACAATAAAGGAACCTCTGGTGGAATCACAATCCCGGACCTTAAGCTGTACTACAGAGCAATCGTGATAAAAACTGCATGGTATTGGTACAGTGACAGGCAGGTAGATCAATGGAACAGAATTGAAGACCCAGAAATGAACCCATGCACCTATGGTCACTTGATCTTTGACAAAGGAGCTAAAACCATACAGTGGAAAAAAGACAGCATTTTTAACAGATGGTGCTGGCTCAACTGGTGGTCAACATGTAGAAAAATGCAAATCGACCCATTCCTTTCACCTTGTACAAAGCTCAAGTCCAAGTGGATCAGGGACCTCCACATCAAACCAGATACATTGAAACTAATAGAAAGTAAAGTGGGGAAGAACCTCGAGCAAATAGGCACAGGGGAAAATTTCCTGAAGAGAACCCCAATAGCTTCTGCTCTAAGATCAAGAATTGACAAATGGGACCTCATAAAGTTGCAAAGCTTCTGTAAGGCAAAAGACACTGTCAATAGGACAAAACGGCAACCAACAAATTGGGAAAAGATCTTTACCAACCCTATATCTGATAGAGGGCTAATATCCAATGTATACAAAGAACTCAAGAAGTCAGTCTCCAGAGAACCAAATAACCCTATTAAAAAATGGGGCATAGAGCTAAACAAAGAATTCTCTACTGATGAACACCAAATGG
>JADRCD010102429.1:4468-17035 GCA_019843815.1 Montemys delectorum | reverse complement strand
AAAATAAAATAAAATAAAATAAAATAAAAAGGACCATCCCTAAAACACAGGGAAGAGGAGCACAAATTCTTACTGCCTCCCAGCTGTGCCTAAACCCAGCCCTGGTGTCAACTCTGTCTCACAGGAAATCTTTTATAAACAGAGCTGCATTCCAAAAGTTCATGCACATGTTTATTTCTTGAATTGTGGAGTTTGTATATTTTTTCTCGAAAAATAATATTTTAAATGGTGGATTTGCTATGCCAACATCCACTCACAAAACCTCATGTGACTGACAGGCGCTCAAAGGGCTGTGTTCATGGAGATACTCCAATCAGTCTTACCCTGAGCTTATCATGTTATTAGTTCTCTGGCATTATAATACACAGAGAGCTTTATGTCAGGTTGGAAGTAATGTGTCACCTGCCCAGGAAAAGATGGCTCAGCTTGAACAGCTTCTAGAAGTGGGGACAGGGTAGGAACGGGGATGGTCAGTGGAGAGGCAAAGGATCTGCTCTGAAACTCAAGTCTAAAGTAAGAGCAATAGGAATAACATGACCCTGCCTACTTCCAGGATTATAAGGACTGGGTGAGCAACTAGATGCAGAGATCTGAACAAAAAGTAAACAAACTCTGTACTTACATAAAATAGAGCTCTGTGGCTCAGTTGCTCCCTCCATGTTTTGAGGGACAGCTGAGAAGGCATCGGGATGTGCTGACACAGTGCTGAGTTCGGACCTCACTGTAAGTGATGGTGGCACTAGTAATGGCTGTAAATTAATCTACACTGAGGGTTTTCTAGATGCAAACATGGCCCCGGGTGCTCTAATAGATCATGGCTGCTGGGAAACTTTGCTGTGTATGTCAACTTGGGTCAGCCAAGCCCTGACATTCAGTGAAATATTAGAACAGACATTATTGTAAAGACATTTTAAAACTGATGGTTCACATTTTGATTAATAAAATTTGAGTAAGTAGGTAAAGTGGGTGGGTGGGCCTCATTCACTTAGTTAGTAGGCTCAAGAGATGGAAAACCAAGGTTCCTCCAAGCAAGATTGAGTTCGGCCTCCATATTTAACCTATTACAGAAGCCTTTCCTTGGGCCTCCAGCCGGGTCTACCCTGCAGATTTCAGACCTTCCAGCCTCAACAATGTGTGAGCCAGTTAAAACAAACTACTTCTTAAAAAATATCTCTCTTTGTCTCTGTCCCTCTGTCTCTTTCTCTCTGTGTTGTACGTGTGCATACACACACACACACACACACACACACACACACACACACACACACACACACTACAGGTAGTCCCCAACTTCTAGGGAACCACCCTTTTGACTTTGTAGTGTCCTGGAATTGGTACACATCAGATAGAAGTCACACACTTCAAATTTTGAATTGTAACCTTTTCTTGATCCAGCTTGAGCCAATACGAAAGCAAGAGTTTTCTCATGCTGTGCACGAGTAACAGGTTCAGTGTTCAGAGTATCCTTGAGGCTGTGATGTTCAGCTATGGTGTTCAGAAGTTTGTCTCTATTAAATATTTTTATAGCTTAAGATATTTTCAAGTATAAGCACAGCTACTGGGGAATAATCCCACTGCAAGTTAAGTAAAGGTTCAACTGCATACACACACACATGCCTAGCATACATGCACACATGCATACATGTATGCACATGGATACACGTACATAAATACAGGAGAGAGAGAGAGAGAGAGAGAGAGAGAGAGAGAGAGAGAGAGAGAGAGGATGGATAAGAAATTGATAAATTATAGGCTTAAGACTCTTTATCTGGAGAACTCTGAATAGCAAACTCATTTAATAGAGGAAGAAAACTCAAATACAGGCTAAGCGACTTTCTCATGTAAGCAGCCGTGGCAGAAGACATAGTTAGTTTCTTACAAATCTTTTCCCTGAGAGAAAATCTGTTTCTCCTTGAAAGAAAACCATGCCCTGATTTCCTTTGCAGATCAGTGAGACTATAACTGACCACTGATCCTTGAAAACAGCAGTGGCACCTAAACATCCCCACCCAAGGCCACTGCCACCACCCACTGACTCCAAGGCTCTGGATATTTGCAGGGCCACAAGATGGGTGGAAGCTAAGCTCCCAAATGATTGCACAGAGCAGAGTATTTCAGCCTCAGGTAGAGCCGTGAACAAATGAGAAGTGAGCCTGTGTGGTATTTGGTCTCTGAGATCTGGGCCCTTATGCTTTTAATTGTGAGACTTTTCTTGACGCACATAACAATGAAGCTGGATTCAAATCCAGACTTCCAACCTGCAGAATTGGAGTGCCCCATTTCTATACTGCTCAAACATCTCCCAACAACTCACTCATTACTAAGAGCCAGGAATAGGAATATATTCTGTACTCTCCCTGCCATCCTGAGAACCCAGGATCCCTCAAGGCAACAGTGCATCAGAGCCTAGAGTCACTGTTAAACACTGAATCCTAGAATAGATTACTTAAAGCCACAGAGGACTTTGAGAGCTATGGCAGAGGGAGGGTTGCCGAAGGCTCAGGGGAGGAGGAAGGTAGGTACAATTGTATCCTCAGTCATGCCCCTGGATGCTGCCTTGTCTTCCTCATGCAGGGAAGTTCCTGGCTCATCACAGAGTAGCAAGTGTGGTCTGTTTATGCTGGAGTAGACTGTGGAAATATGTGGCCCGCGCTGCCCAGGGCCAGCCGTTCTACACTTGGCAGAGCTGTTTCCAGCTAAGCTCAACAAAGGATGGAAGTATTGCCACAAATGCATTTTTCCACATTAAGGTTGCTGCTGTCAGGGCTCAGGCAGAGGAGGCAGCTTTGTTTTTCCTCGGCTGTGCATCTTGGACTGCTTAGCCACTCCACTCGGTCCAACCACCCTGTGCAGTCTGGGCAGCTACACCCTGGGATTCATCCAGGGGCACAGAAGTCTAGGCTGGAGAGGACCAGACTTAGCCTTGGGACCAATTCTTTCTAACCCATAGAAACAGTGGACTTCCTGAGAAGAAACTGGATTAGCAACAGCTATGTTGGTACTTGTACATTTCTGTAGAAGCCAACCTGAGAACCCTGTTAAAACCATGTGCAAACTCAGAGACACAAGCCTGCACTCAGGGCAAATGTAGTCTAGATGACATGATGGAATGGCTTTGTTTAGTTTAGGAAAACACGAAGTTAAATGCAATGTCAGGGTCAGAAGATTTTTTTGGTTCACTTTTCATTTTTTAGACTTTTTTTTTTTAATGGTGCTAGGACTTGAACCTGGCCAAGCAAACACTCTACCACTGAGCTAGCTAGACCTCTAATTCAGATTTATCACCTTTAAAGAATATCAGTTTATGTCCAGATCTATCAAATCCATCCATTTTAAATAAAAGGCATAGGATTGGTCATGGGTTAGATGGATTAGTTAATATGTTTTTGTGTATAGATCACTGGATCTCTTCGTTTAAATAGAAGATGATTGGTTTTCTAGTGTGAAGAACAAACAATTTCCAAGAGAGCAAGTCAGAATCTGGGGTGGGGGTTAGAGAACGAAGTTTGATGAAGTTCCCCAGGTGCCTCCCATCTTCCCTGTGCTGTGATGACATTTATTGGAGTTTGGGATTGCAAGCCTCAGAGGCAAATGTCAGCTAACATCAGCCTCCTACTAACAGGCTATGTGACCAAGCTTGGGTGTGAGAGGAACAGAGGAACACTGTAAACCCAGGAAGCCAGAAAAAGGAAGTACATCAGTCATGTTTCTTTGTTAGAAGGAATGGAGTGCATTCTGGGGTACTATCATTACTACTACCTCTGCAATATACCTGACCTGAAGAAGTCCCTTGCCTGTGTCAGGAAAAATTCTACAGGGGCCCTCATGTAGGCACTGTGATAAAATACCCTGACAAAATCAGCTTAAGGAGAAAGGGATTATTCTGGCTCACAGATCAAGGGTATAGTCCATTGTGGCGGGGAAGTTAAGGCTGTAGGGAGCCTAAAACATCTGTTCACATTGTATCTGTGATCAGAAGCAGAGGACAATGAACAGTGTTGCTCAGTTCCCTATTTCCATTTACACAGTCCAAAATTCCATCCAGGGAACGATGACACCCACAGTGGACAGAGCTTCCTACATCAATTAACATAATCATGACAATCCTCCATGGGCATGCCCAGAGGCCCATCTAGGTGACTCTAGATTCTTTCATGTTTGTGAGCAACACTAACCATCACACCAACTATGAACAAACAAATATGTGTTATCTGAAGATGCTAAGTGGCAGTTAATGTATGTGTGTGTACACATATTTGTAGCTATTGAGCTAAGATACATATTTATCAAATACACATGTAAAATTAGTGTATAGTTTCCAGGAGTTGCCATAGAAATGTACCACAATGTTTGAGACTTACACAACAGAACAAGAGCACAGTGTGAGGTTCAGAGGACAAGTATGTCCACACCTTCTCTGAGGAACATAATTCAGCTCACAACAATTGACTACATTTTAAACTATTATTAAGTATCCACATGATTTCCTCCATTTTGACCATTGGTCCACAGAAGCCTGAATTTCTCATAAAAGGTTTGTCAACCCTGATCTGGATGTGTGGTTCTGAAGGTGCGTTTATCACTTAAGTAGCTTTACTTCCAGAGTCTCCAGAATTGGTGAGTGATGTTGGTACAGTTGATCAAAGCACTGATCCCCAAACTGGGTCCATACAAATGTGTTATTACGTAGGCAGCCTGTTGACAGTCAGAGTCTTCAGGGGCAAAGCTGGAGACGATTCTAACATGTGTCCAGGGCTAGTAACATCTAGCTTCTTGCTTGCGGTCAGGAAAGCAGCTGCCTGGATTGTTCTTTGGTGCTTGGATTGATTGCCTAGGCCTCCTCTGCTGTGTGACGCCCTGGTAAATAGGAGAACCTTGTTCTTGTCAAGGCTTGTATCAAAGAAATGTATGTTCTGGATTTTTCCAAGGCCAGAAATCTTTGTTTAGGATGTTTCTTGACTATTATTATAATTAAGTGGCTTGTCAGCAGCTCATGGAGAAAAGAAGACATATTGGCTGCAGATTCCCTTGGGTCTGACAACAATGTGAGACATCTGTTGAGAGGCCGCGGGCCTTGCGGGCTGCCTGGAGAGTCATTTGACCACAGAAGGTAGCAAGCAGTCCCTTGTATGTTGGGCCCCTTAGACTGTGACTTCTGGCCAACTAAGGAAATTTTTAAGAGGGACACCAGCAATCTGAATATTTCCAGGGGAAGATAGGGGACCTGGAAATTATATTCGAGGAATGGTGTTGAAGAAGAAGTTGGAAAACCATGGCCTGTAGACCCAGCCAGCTCCCGACATGCTGGACTGGACATGCCTGGGGTTAAAAGCATTTTGGAATCGAGTGTCTTTGAGCAGAGCTTGCACTCTCTCTAGGCTGATGAATTCTATGCTTCCTATTACTTTGTACCAACTCAGGTCACTGAGATCTGATATCTGCTTGCCTGCTTGCCTGCTTGCACTTTCTGATATGAAAACTCCGTGAAGTAATAAAGATGATAAAGGATCCAGAGAGCTAAGGAGGGAATGCTTGTTATTTTTAAGCATCTAAATGCATGCGTTCAACATTAATTGGTTATATTTTAACCATAGGAATTATTAAATGTGCAAAAATAGAACAGACAGACATATGTGTGTGTGTGCATTTTCATGTATATATGTATGTGTATACATGTGTGTATGTATGTGTGCATTTTGTGTATGTACATGCATTTCTCTGTATGTGTGTGTGTATGTGTATACAGTTCCTCTAGACAAATGTGCTAGGAGAATCTTTTGATCTACTATTTCACTTTGACCCTCTTTGGTTCTGACATAGAGCTACTAGGACCCTGTAGCTTTTGAGCAATAGGATCCTCTGAGACAGGGCTGCTGAGACCTTAGGAGTTTCCTGCATCTTTTGTCCTAATGAGGCCACAATCCTTCGTGGCTTTAAGACAGGAACTGACCACCTGAAACTGCAAGTGGGCGGGAAACCTGGAGACTCTGGCTCCACCCCCTCCTCCTCCAGCAGTGGAGAGGGAAGGGCAGTAGGGGTTCAGTTTCTAGCACATGACATTTCAAAACGTAGCAGTGCAGGACTGCCTGTAACTCCAGATTCAGAGACCCTGATGCAGAAGCTCCTGGGAATCCATCCTGCCATGGGCTAAAGGGAAGACCCTTCAATAGTGCAGGGCTCCAGGGTTCCCATTTCAGCTTGGAGTACAGAGCTCCAATGCTTGGGAGACTCTCTGACTTTAATCTATGTGTCTTTTCACTTGAAGGCTCATTTGTATTCTTTCTTGTTTGTCTGGGGGTGGGGAGAGATTGAACTAGGGGCGGAGCTCAGCAGTAGAGTTCTTTTAACCATATTTAAATGATTATGTTATGTGTATAAGTGTTTTTCCTGCATATATAACTCTGTACCATGTGCCAGGAGATCCCAGGACCTTCTGCATCAGGTTCCCTAAATTTGGAGTTACAGACAGTCATGCATTGCTGTGTTTTGAAATGTCACGTGCTGGAAACTGAACCCGTGACCTCTGCAACCACGGAGCCATCTCCTCAGCCCTGCCTTTGTACCCTCAGCACATCCTGTGCAATAGGTGCAGTAGTAAGAAAGCAGGTTTCTGTTCTACAAGCTGCTCAGGCAAATTGTAGAGCCTGAGAAGGGAAGATGACACTTAAGACTTATAGTCAAGTAGAACAGAGGCGTGGGGTTCCAGAGTACCTGTAATGAGACAGATCTGTCCCAGATGCTGAAGGTACCCTATAATCAAGACAAATCAATGTGACCACACTTAAAGATAGCGTTCTTTTGTTAAAAAACAGAAACAAAACCAAAACATAGTCAGGAATGGTGAGGCAGGTCTTTAACCCCAACTTGGGAGGCAGAGGAAGGAGGAGCTCTGAGTTTGAGGCCAGCCTGAGCTACACATAGTGAAGCTGTGCTCACTTCTACCCTACACTCTGGGCTCCTGTGACCACAGTGCCATTTACAATGAGGTGATGTAACTGAGGAAGTCCTCTCTCATGCTGGTGCTATGTTGTTTGAATTTTCAGCTCTAGATCTCTAGGGTGAATAATCCTCATTTCCTGAGGTACTTCACTATAGCAATGTATAACAAACACCTGAGAAAAGACCCAGAGAAGCACATTCATTCTGGCTGTTAGAATGGAATGGCAGCAGAATCCTGTGGGAGTATTTGAAAAGAAGATTTTTAACTCAGCACAAGGAAAAAGAAAAAAATTCCAAGTTGAATTCTCCAAATATGCATGGCAAAGTATATTTAGTCCATGGCAGGATGGAGTCCCAGGAGCTTCTGCATCAGGGTCTCTGAATCTGGAGTTACAGGCAGCCCTGCATTGCTGTGTTTTGAAATGTCATGTGCTAGAAACTGAATCTCTATTGCCCTTCCCTCTCCACTGCTGGAGGAGGAGGGAGTGGAGCCAGACTCTCCAGGTTTCATGATTGTGAAAGACACAGAGATAAGCACAGATGTCCAGTGCACAGAGCTATGAGGATGCTGGGCTGAGAGGAGGTCTTCATCTCAGGGAATGAAAGATCTCAGAATTCTGAGTTTCACTGAAGTAATGTGAGGACTACAGTGTAAAATGGAAGAAAATTTTCCTATTTGGGACTCAGATTATATACAGTTCCTAGCTAGGGTATTGTAAGATTTCACCGACAAACCAGTCAAACATAAGATACATCCCCCTTTTACACAGAGATGAGAACATACAAAAGCCACATGTAGGACCTTAATGTGGGAAAACTGGTTAGAGAAGTAATCAGAAATGCCAATTCATTGCATTGTGTGTGTGATCTGGAGGAGTGGAGTGGGAAAGGATCTGTACAGTTTCTAGCACTCTTAACTCCTCCATGTCGATGGGTGTCCAGGCTATCGCTGACCCAGGTAGGCATTCTGAAGTATATGTGAGTTTGTTGTGTGGCTGAATAGAAGTATATCTTAGAGTGACTTCTAAGGCCATCAAGGGAGGGAAGGCATGGTGGCTACAGTAAATGAGCAACCTCTGAGGTAACAACACCCTCAAAGGTGTCTCTGGGTTGGTTACTTGGCAACATAACACCTCCTGCCAGATGGTCTTTAGTTCCCATCCACTCTCACCACCTCCCTTAGGCCATGCCCTCCACTTTAGGAGTAATTACAGCAGCTTAGCAGGGATGTTGCCTGTGTGCTAGGCACTAAGTGCTTCTCCTGTTGTCTTCTTTGATGTTTCATTACACTCCTCTCTCTACTTTACTGCCCAGGACACTGAGGCACAGTGAGTCCAGCCTGCAGCTCCATCAATTACTGAGAGATTCACAGATTTTGAGCAGAGGTTTGTCCACCTGCAGTGCCCAAGGACTCTGACAGTTAGCATACCACCCAGACAACCAAAGGGCCAGGATCTCTCACAATGTGCTAAAATTTATCTGTTAAGGAGTCTTCTTACATGGCTGCTTTCAAAGGATAACTTTTGTAGTTCCTTTAATTTTATGTTATTTGCTGCTCCTTTTTTGGTGAAATCACATTTTTATAATAAATTTAATATTCTGGATTGAGAATAGAGTCTACAATTTTACTGTTTACAAGTTTTCAATGACTGAAGTATGCTTGTTTTCCTAAGGGGATTTATTCTCTCTCTCTCTCTCTCTCTCTCTCTCTCTCTCTCTCTCTCTCTCCCTCTTTCTCTCTCTCTCTCTCATTATTTTTTCACTAACATCAAAATATATAGATTTAAATGTATAGCTCAATGGTTTTGGCAAATGTGTAGGTACTATTGTATTTCTAATATATTTCATTCTTCAGAAAGGTGCTTGATAAACTTTTAAGTTTTTATTGTGATCCAAGACAATGATTCTTCATCCAATATGATCCAGAGAAACCAAAATGCTGGATATCCATATTCTATACATTCTTTGATCTCTAGAGGAAACCTCTCTTCTAATTTCCATTACCATATTGTGGTCCTTGCTGAATGTCAACCGTGTGCTCTCTTTTCAGGCTGGGCTTGTTGGTCGGTACCCACTTACATTATTGGATCTGTTTTTACCACGGGGTGGGCATGGATATTCCTGGACTGAAGGATACTACTGTGCCTTGGTGGTTGGGGCCCAAATGGGTTGGCAGAATCTAAAAGTTTTTCAGTCCCTCCAATGAAGATGATGCCCACCAATGTGTTGTCAGAAAGCCCCGAGCTAAGAAGGTAAGAATCAGGATCAAGGCATCCCAGATTCAGTGCGCTGTTGCTCCATGGTTCCTGTAACACATCACTCTGAAGAAACACTCCACCGAGGAAAACGAGAAGAGGCTACAATGTTAAACTGCAACCCAGGGAATGAAGGAGCCAAAGAAAAACACCAGGAGCAGATTGTTAAGACATGTAGGCTGGCCTGGCATGGAGCTTCTGAGTCTCATCAAAATGAGTCTTTAATAGGAACAAATAAAAGATGAGACCTTTTTAAAAAAAAAAAAATTACCATCATTTCTTTTTTAACCTATTTAGAAGTATCAGGCTTACTGCCTAAGTATCATATGCCTTTGAAGAGTATCGTTTTTTGTTTTTTTGGGTTTTTTTGTGTGTGCAGAATTCTATCAGATTTTTTTAATTAGATATTTTCTTTATTTACATGTAAATTTTCCCTTTCCCAGGTTCCCCTCCAAAAAACAAACAAACAAACAAACAAACAAAAACAACAAGAACAAACCCCTTTTGCCTCCCCCCTCCCCATGCCTGCCACCCCACCCTCTTCCACTTATTGGCCCTGGCATTCCCCTACACCGGGGCACAAAACCTTCACAAGGCCGAGGTCCTCTCCTCCTATTGATGATCGAATTTGCAATCCTCTACTATACACATGCTGCCAGAACATTCAGTCCTACCCTGTATAGTCCTTGATTGGTGGTTGGGTCCCTGGGAGCTCTGAGGGTACTAGTTAGTAATTGTTGTTCGTCCTAAGGGGCTGCAAACCCTTCAGCTCCATAGAACCTTTCTCTAACTCCTTCATTGGGGACAGTGTACTCAGTTCAATGAATGGTTATGAGCCTCTACATCTGTATTAGTCAGGTATTGTCAGAGCCTCTCAGGAGATAGCTATATGCTTGTCCTTCCTTCAGTCTCTGCTCCATAGTTAATGAAGAGTATCGTTTTATCATTGACTTCTAATAGATTAGATTTTGGAGAAAATACAATGGTAGTTTCAATAACACAAATATAATGCCATATGTTTGGACCATCATTTTCTCTTAACTCAAGTGCCCCTGAGAGTGTTCTGTGAATGTTGAGCCCTGATCTCTCTTTCCATACGTCCTAATGGGCGATTTTCTGTGCATCTGTCTTTGCATTCTTCCTCTTTCTTTTGTTCTTTGCTTCCTATTTCTGTTGTTGTTCTAGATATCATGTTTTTCTGTTCTAGAACGTCTTCTTTAGAGCTTTAATTTTTTAATTTTCCTGATGAAACTCTTCTCTGTGTCTCTGTTCATTGTTATTTCTAAACCTTTAAACATATTGAAAGTGGTTATTTCAGAGATGGCTTCTAGATTCCAACCTCTAGTCATTGGGGGTTCTGCCTTTATTGCTGGTTTACTTTTTTTGGTTATAGGCTACATTTTCATTCTTTTTTTGTGTGTCTGGAGTTTTTCATAATATTTTAGTCATTTCAATCAAGTTAACAGTAGAGACTAAACCAGATGGTATATTTTTGTTGTGTTCTTCCCAGAAAGAATTTTCTATTTTTCTTGTCCAAGAACTTGGGAAGGAGGTTTTTTTTTGTTGTTTGTTTTGTTTTGTTTTTTTGTTTTTGTTTTTTTTGTTGTTGTTTTTTCCTGAAAAGTCCACTTGGACTGGATAGTTGGGCTGGGAACAGAGATGATGTTAACTTCAGTTCCCTTCTTGCCACTGAGAGGATGGAGGCTGTTCTTACCTTTTCAGACTCAACCCAAAGTCCTTGCTGCTGGTATGAAGGTCTGATCTCTTTGATGTTTTCACGTTGTGAACTAGTGGGTAGTCAGTGGCAGCTTATTTGGTTAGATTTTTTTTTCTTCCAGATACTACTGTAGATAGCTCTGGGACTTAATTAGTATAAGGGATGAAAAGCAACAGAGAGCTCCCTACTTTTTAAGCTCTGCCCCAACTGCTGCTGAGTTGGCAAATTTCCCAGGGTGGAGAATTGTTCTGAGAAATTTATTTTTGTGTTTGGGACGCTTCCAGATTCCAATATTTCATGGAGTTTACACTGATGTTAAAAGGTCAGTTGAATTTTTTTTTTCCTCATCCCAACAAACTTTCATCCATGTTTATGGGCTGATTGCTTCCCCGACATATGCTAGGCAAGTTGCCCCAAGTATGAAAATAGTTATCATTTTATGTTCTTATTTGATGTATTTATCTTTGTGATTGGTTTGTTTAGGTGTGTGCATAACTAGGTATGTAGTGAGGCTTTATGGATTTAAAGAAAAAATGTAAGTTTTAGCTTATCTATTATTTTCTTTTGCTATTTTGAAGGTGATCATCTTTATGCCTATGTTTTACCAAAAATAGAGCTCTGTAGTTTTTTTATTTTCCAGTTTTCAAGAGTTTTGTTGTAGATTATTTCTGAGAGTTGAGTTTGAGGCCTCTCAGAAGCACAAAATATTCAGAGGTCTGGATTCAGACTCTGGATACCACTTGCCTGAGTCATGAGCAGTACTTGGCATTGTGAAGTGTTGTTATTTTGTTCCTTTCATGCCACAATCCAAAGAAGTTGCTTTGTATGCATAAACCTGGTCTATGCCCCTTTCATTCTTTAAATCCAAGTCAATTCCTGCTAGTTTTCCTGTGTATCTTGATCCTATGTTGCATCTGTACCAGCGAAGAGCAACAACTTTCTCCTGATATTTTGAGTTCCCTCTTGTCCCTTTGTGGTCCTCCCTGTCAAGTCCTCACACTCACATAGGCTGGTGGTAAGGAAACTGTAATTCTAATCTGTCACACTTCTCTTTAAATACTTTCAGTCACTTCCTGTTGTATAATTGTTCAAAAAGTACAGACAAAATACAGCAGGTGCACGTTCTTCAGCTTCATCTTGCTCATTTTCCCCTTGTTCTACGGCATTTCACTAGTTTCTTTGACTTTATACCCTCTTTGCTTTCTCCTACTATGTTGTCTTTAGAATCTCTCTACCTAGAACCTCATTCCTTCTTCTCCTTACTTAGTTAGTTCCTTTCAAATTACAATTCAACAATCCCTTCTCAGAGAAGCCTTTACTGACCTCTCTGTTTTGCTTCCTTGTTTTTTCTCTAATTTTTAAGCATTTGATTTAGTGATAAGTTTTGCATTATTTGTAAGATTATCTACTTACTATCGATCTTTTTCACTAGAGTAGAAACTCCAATGAGGGAAGAAAGAAGATAGCTTCTGTATCATTTCATCCCTAATCTTTAGTGCCTAATCTTTAGATGACCCCTGTGAGTATTATCTAATCTATCTATCTATCTATCTATCTATCTATCTATCTATCTATCTGCCTATCATCTAGCTTATCTGACATCTACCTATCTATCTATCTATCTATCTATCTATCTATCTATCTATCTATCTATCT
>JADRCD010102427.1:0-17936 GCA_019843815.1 Montemys delectorum | reverse complement strand
TATCTATCTATCTATCTATCTATCTATCTATCTATCTATCTATCTATATTTGGTTTTTTGAGACAGGGTTTCTCTGTATAGCCCTGGCTGTCCTGGAACTCACTCTATAGACCAGGCTGGCTTCGAACTCAGAAATCCACCTGCCTCTGCCTCCCAAGTGCTGAGATTAAAGGTGTGCGCTACCTCTGCCCGACTCAAATTTTTTTCTTTTTTCTTTTATATGTATTTTTTATGTGTAAAAAAAATACATTTAATTGGTGGAAAACCAAATACACCAAATATAAAGGAATGGATAAGATATGCCAAACAGGCAGAAGCTGAAAGTATGGAGTAGCTGTTCTCATATCTGACAAAGTAGATTTTAAATCAAAATAAATAAGAAGATAAAGAAGATTACAACATACTAATGGAAATAATTACCCATCAAAAACACATAGAACTATAAAATATATATACACCAATACTGATATAACCAATTTCATATTGTAAACACTACTGAATATAATGGAATAATAGGGTTCAATACAATAATTGTGGAAGATCATCATAGCACATTCTCACAAATCTAGATGACAATTGAATTTCATACTAAAATTCACTATAGTCTTAATATAATTCAGAGATATCTGGAAAATAATATTTCCACTAATACTTGAGGAATATACTATTTTCACATCAGCCCATGGAACTTTCTCTAAAATTCATCACATATTATATATTAATGTAGATCATTTTATTATACTACATGTTATTATTCTACACTGCATTACTGTTTTCTTTATAATATGTTTAGTTTTGTAATATATTTCTTTTTGAAAATGTATTAAGAACTATGCTAAACATTAAACTCCTAGGAAAGTTTGTACACTGAAAAAATGTTCGTGTCTTATGTAAGATCATATAATAAGAAAATAAGTCGAAGGCATGGGAAAGCAAGGATGATAATTTTCATTTTGAGTATTCTTACATGACAAAAGGACAGAGGTATATGAATCAGAAAGAGAGGTGACTGATCTCAAACAGATTGGACTTACTACAGCTTAGACTAATAGTGAGAGCATAGAGATGCTGGATCATGTAGAAAAGGAATCACTTAAAAAAAGAGTTTATGCTTAATATTTAAATATTGATTTTCTTATAACATTATGCCAAAGACAGATACATGGGATGTGGTTGTTAATTGCTAATAATTCACTCACCTAAACAATCACTAGTAAGAACAATTATTGGAGATGATGTAGACTGTAAATCAAATAACAATACTGTGTTGACAGTATTAGTTCAAGCATTTCTCAAATTTTTGGTACAGAACCAGAGGATCTAGAATAAATATCTTTCAAGACTATGATTATTAGAAGAATAAGTAGTTCACATTCAATTTATTAAATGAAGGGTACAATATTTAATATTATTTTGTAAACTATGCTTATTTAGCTATGTCCTTTTGGTTTATTTAATCAGCAAATCATATCATTAGAAAATGATTTAAATGGGTACAAATATTAATATTACATTTCCTGAAAACAGGAAATTAATTGTTAAGTTAATATTCATTAGGCTTCATTTAGGCTTACAGAGTAATTATTAAATGAATTCATCATAATAAATAATTCTCAAATTCCAATTTGTACTGAAGCATATTTTATGGTTTAGATTCAAATACAGGTTATATTAAATAATTACAACCACACTATATTTTCTACAACTCTATGAACACTAGATTTCAAGATGCTAATATGATGAAATTTCTTTAATGATAATTATAAAAGAGCTTTAAGATGATAATTCATCATTTAATTTATAACTGACCAATAAATATTACTGAAGATAATTTTACTTGATGGCCAATAATAAATGATTTTATATTTATATGATTCAGTAAATGAGAGTAATTTAATGTTAATGATAATTTCAGTTTGTAGATTAGGCAAAGTCAGAACTTACAGTTCCTTTAGAGTCACTAAATTCAGAAGTTTATAACTTGGAGTGTAATAGGGATACAGTGAAGAGAGAAGTTATTGAAGAAGCTCAGTTACAAAAATGAATCTGTGACAGTTAATAAAATTAGGAACAAAATCAATTTTCTTTGATTACACTTTCAATTATGCCTATAAATTTCAATTTATTAGGGAAAATAAAAATCATTCTTCAAATTTGTTTTACAATATGGGATGGTTATCTGTATAACATAGTTGTTTTAAATTTAAAGGTCTTATTAAATGGAGTCTGAGATATATACAAGTGATCTTGACTTCTGAGAGAGTTATGTGTTCTATGCAGAGGAAAGCTTTTCATGCATGAAATTCAGCCCACCAAAATATGTAGGCATCATGCCTGAATTGTTTTTCATAAAATACTGTGGCTAACTATCCAAAGCTACCTATTTTTTTTTGTTGTTTCTCTATTAATGATACAAACAATTTTTCTTCAGAAGTAGCTTACTTATATACAATGGAATCTGGGTTCAGAGTATTTTTATTTGAACTTGTGCGTTTATACCATCTGTTTGACTTTAAAATATTTAAGTTAAATCTATTCTCAGGAAATTAGTAGTCTAAGAAAACTAACACAGAGAAATCAGTAGCCTTCTATAGACATACAGCAAATATCCCAAAATGAAACCAGAAAAATAATTCCCCTCACAGTATCCCCAAAATCCTTTTTGAATAAATATAACCAAGGGAATGAAAGGATAGAGCAATTAGAAGGTTGAGAAAGTTATAAAAAAAAATAGAAGGTACCAGATAGGAAAACCTCCCATGGATTAGTTTGACTAAAACTAAAAATGTCCATCTTTCCAAAGGCAATCCACAGATTTAATAGGGAAATGCAAATCAAAACAACTCTGAGATTCCACCTCACACTAGTCAGATTGGCTAGGATAAAAGACTCAGGTGACAGCAGATGCTGGAGAGGTTGTGGAGAAAGAGGAACACTACTTTACTGCTGGTGGGATTGCAAACTCGTACAACCACTCTGGAAATCAGTGTGGTGGTTCCTCCAGAAATTAGACATAGTTCTACCAGAGGACCCAGCCATACCACTCCTGGGCATATACCCAGAAGATGCTCCATCATGTAATAAGGACACATGCTTCACCATGTTCATAGCAGCTTTATTTATAATAGCCAGAAACTGGAAACAACCCAGATGTCCCTCAACAGAGGAATGGATACAGAAAGTGTGGTACATCTACACAATGGAGTACTACTCAGCTATTAAAAACAATGAATTTATGAAATTCTTAGGGAAATGGATGGATCTGAAGAGTATCATCCTGAGTGAGGTAACCCAATCACAAAAGAACACACATGGTATACATTCTCTGATAAGTGGTTATTAGCCCAGAAGTTTGGAATACAGGAAGAACAACCCACAAACCACAAGAAACTTAAGAAGAAGGAAGACCAAAAGATGGACATTTCATTCCTTCTTAAAAAGGGAAATAAAATACCCACAGAAGGAGTGGCAGAGATAAACTATGGAGCAGAGACTGAAGGAAGGACAAGCATATAGCTGTCTCCTGAGAGGCTCTGAGAATACCTGACTAATACAGACTTACAGGCTCACAGCCATTCATTGAACTGAGTACACGGTCCCCAATGAAGGAGTTAGAGAAAGGTTTGCAGCCCCTTAGGACAAACAACAATTACTAACTAGTACCCTCAGAGCTCCCAGGGACCAAACAACCAATCAAGGACTATACAGGGTGGGACTGAATGTTCTGGCAGCATGTGTATAGTAGAGGAACGCAAATTCTATCATCAATAGGAGGAAAGGACCTTGGCCTTGTGAAGGTTTTGTGCCCCAGTGTAGGGGAATGACAGAGCCAATAAGTGGGAGAGGGTGAAGTGGCAGGCATGGGGAGTGGGGAGGCAACAGGAGTTTGTTCTTTTTGGTTTTGTTTGTTTGTTTGTTTTTTGGAGGGGAACCTGGGAAAGGAAAAATTTACATGTAAAAAAAGAAAATAACTAATTAAAAAAAAAAAGAATCTTTGACCAAATCTGACGCATTTCTTCACGGGAATTAGATAAAATTGCATAGTTCATGTGTATATACAAAAGATCTCCAAATAACCAAAACAACTCCAAACAATAAAAATAATGAAGTATTACCCAATTTTTAAGAAAAATGAAACTGAGTAATTTTCAACTAATTGGGTGGGTCTGAAAACAATTTCTCATGGGAGCAATCCAGATATAGAAAGAGAAAAGTCATAGATTTTTTTTCTACTCATTGTTAGTTTTGAATCTTCTTGTTATATGGCGATGTGTGAAATATTGATAGAGGTCTTGAATGCTGTTAAAGGGCCACGAGGGGAAGTGAGATGCTCTCAAAGGCAGAGAGATAGAATGCCATGTTATAAATAAAGTAGAGGAATATAACAGTAAAGAGATTGATTGAATTGGACAATTGAATGGTAGGGTAGAGTAGAGAACAGGAAGAGGAATAAATAACATAGAAAAAATAAAAATAGGGAAACTACAACCCTATATGCTTCCTAAAATATACAAATACACGTATACACGTTTAGAGTTTAAGTGGAACTAACCTATAATAGATGTTATTTCTATGGAGCTGCTGATCAATAAGTTCCCAAAGAACCCCAAAACATAGCAAACTGTTGATCATATTAAGACTACTGTCTAGTACTTGATATTACGGCTCGAAGAAGACACCCCATTCTGAAACACAAGTCAGTACTCACTTGGAAGCTTAATTCCTACTGGGGAGGTTTGACAGTCCTGGGAGGTGCTTTGGTAGCATCTCACCAGTGGAAAAGAATGATAATCAGTTTTACCCAGCTGTGAACTCTAACAATTATAAAAATAAGGACCCTAGCAAGATATGTCCATTGCTGCAATGGTGGGGCATCACTGAGAAATCAAACATTTCTGATTGATTTTAAGTTCTGCTTAATAGAATGAAACCCATATCTTGAATGGCAATTATGAAAGAGAAACAGCTACAATGTTCATAAATCCCAAGTAAGTATGTCCTGCAATTATTTGAGTAAGAGATCACCATGTTAAACTGATTATTAATGAGTTACTGTTATACTCACAGATTAGTTCATGTCCCAACAGTAATGAGAAAAGTAGCTTTCTTCAATAGATAGTAACTAAAGCTAAAACCCTCAACTGGTCATGGTCCAGAGGTTAATGAGGGGGGAAACTACGAAATGAGATATCATATGACATGTAAATTTTTAAAAAAATCCTATAAAAATAAATTTAAAAAATAAAAAAATAGGTATAAGAGTAATTGTAGCTTCATAGAACGAATTGGGTAGAGTACCTGGGCATATACCCAGAAGATACTCCAACATGTAATAAGGACACATGCTCCACTACGTTCATAGCAACCTTATTTATAATAGCCAGAAACTGGAAACAACCCAGATGTCCCTCAACAGAGGAATGGATACAGAAATTGTGGTACATCTACACAACAGAGTACTATTCAGCTATTAAAAACAATGAATTTATGAAATTCTTAGGGAAATGGATGGATCTGGAGAGTATCATCCTAAGTGAGGTAACCCAATCACAAAAGAACACACATGGTATGCATTCTCTGATAACTGGTTATTAGCCCAGAAGTTTGGAATACAGGAAGAACAACCCACAAACCACAAGAAACTTAAGAAGAAGGAAGACCAAAAGGTGGACATTTCATTCCTTCTAAAAAGGGGAACCAAATACCCACAGAAGGAGTGGCAGAGATTAACTATGGAGCAGAGACTGAAGGAAAGACAGGCATATAGCTATCTCCTGAGAGGCTCTGACAATACCTGACCAATACAGATGTAGAGGCTCATAGCCATACATTGAACTGAGTACATGGTCCCCAATGAAGGAGTTAGAGAAAAGTTCTATGGAGCTGAAGGGTTTGCAGCCCCTTAGGACGAACAACAATTACCAACTAGTACCCTCAGAGCTCCCAGGGACCCAACCACCAATCAAGGACTATACATGGTGGGACTGAATGTTTTGGCAGCATGTGTATAGTAGAGGATCGCAAATTCGATCATCTATAGGAGTAAAGGACCTTGGCCTTGTGAAGGTTTTGTGCCCCAGTGTAGGGGAATGCCAGGGCCAATAAGTGGGAGAGGGTGGGGTGGCAGGCATGGGGAGGGGGGAGGCAAAAGGGGTTTGTTTTTGTTTGTTTGTTTGTATATTTTTTGGAGGGGAACCTGGGAAAGGAGAAATTTACATATAAATAAAGAAAATATCTAAAAAAAAAAGCAAAAAAAAAAAAACAAAAAAAAAAAAAAAAAAATAGCAAAAAAATAAAATAAAATAAAAAATAATAATATCAAATGCTCAACTGTAAATATAACACTCTCCTCTTTCCAAAGCTTAGGAAAGATTGTGGAGGAGGGGCTAAAAAGATTGTAAGATTCAGAGGCTATAGATCACTACAAAATCTTGTTTTCGAAGCAAATCAGGGCAATTATACAAATGCACTCAAAGTACTTGAAACTTATGCCAAAAAACCCATGAAAACAACATTCTGAGAATCAGCATTGTGAATGGAGCATTTAGTCTCTTCTTTAGCTTTGAAGATAACTGATAACTGATCACTTTGTCAACTGACAACTTTGAGAACAAAGTGATTTAGTTTTCTTTGATGATGCAACCTATAATAGATTTAATATATCCACACATTATTATATGAACAACACAAATTTTACATTATGCATTTTTTATTTTTTATTTTTTAAATTAATTTATTTTTTCACTCCATATTTTATTCCCCTCCCTCATCCTCCCTCATACTGTTCCAGAACCCATACCTCCTCCCCATCCCACCCCTGTCTCCACGTGGATATTACCACTCCCCACCCCACCTGACCTCTAAACTCCCTGGGGGCTCCAGTCTCTTGAGCGTTATGTGCATCATCTCAGCTGGTGTATGCTGTGTGTTGGTGGTCCAGTGTTTGAGAAATCTCAGAGTTCCAGATTAATTGAAACTGTTGATCCTCCTACAGGATCACCCTTCTCCTCAGCTTCAATCAGCCTTCCCTAATTCAACAACAGGGGTCAGCTGATTCTGTCCATTGGTTGGTTGCAAATATCTCCATCTGACTCTTTCAGTTGCTTGTTGGGTCTTTCAGCAGGCAGTTAAGACAACCTGATTTTTGCAGGCAAATAAATGCAACTAGAAAATATCACCCTGAGTGAGGTAACTAAGACCCAAAAGGATGTACATGAATTACAAGGATGGAAATGGAGAGGAGCCTGAAGAAAAGAAGGTCTAGCAATAGGCCTAAAGTGGGATCCAGCTGAAGGGGAGGTCTCAAGGCCTGACACTAATATATCATGCATTTAAAAAAAAATAAACACAAAATTTGATGGGTAGTGAAGAAGGAATGGTTCTGGAAAGAGTTGCAATAGGGGGTGAATATAAACAAATGCATTATATGAAGTTATAAAAGGACAAAAATGTAAACTGAAGAACACAATCACTAAATTTATTATATGAGCATGTAGAATTACATCTTTGAATTTTCTAAATTATCTACATTGTGTAAGTTACAGCTCAGAGAATGTTAATGACAAATATAATTACTGAATACATCAATTCATATATTGCATATTACATAAAAATAGGGTATTTTTATTTCCCTGAAGTCTGCTTTCTTTTCCAAATAAAGAGAATTCTGTTATATCTATAGAGGTAATTTGAGGGAGGAACATAGTAAACTATGATTTTTTTCTTTTAAAAAACCCCACAAATTAACACACACACATATGCTTACATTTTTTTTTTTGTACTTTGCTGTTTGGAATAGATAGAAAAACTCAGAGAATATCTTGAAGTATTAGTATGCATATTCATGTGTAATAGTTAGTAAAATACTATTGTGTGGAGGTTTTATTCTACTGTTAACTTGTACAAATACTGTAAGTGAAACTCTTATATTGTGTAACTGTTTCCTCTGAAGTAAAACATGCTCTTCTGGAGGAAACTGGTAGAATCCCATAATTTAGTAACTGAAACATAAAAAACTCAGGAAGATCATACATATACAAACTTCAGAAGTCTCACAAGACTTATAAGAGTCAGAAAGTTTAGAAAGCTACAAGATTTACTCCAGGCCGTAAAATTATATTGTAGTAATAATTACAATGAAAGAAAATTTGTAGCCATCAACAATACCTATACGTGGTACAGAAAGCTCTCAGTATTCAACTTTTATGATCTCCATAGTGACGTAACTACCTATCATTCACTCATGCTTCTGTAAGTTTCCCCAAAATACTTACTGTTTCATCAAGGTAGACATGAATATGATAATTTTATTGTTGCTGTTCTTGTTATAGTTGTTGTTGTTGATAATGATGATGATGAGGTCCTTGTTGTTATCATTGGTTCCATATCTATTAGTGAAATGATGTGTGTTCCAACCTCCCCAGGAAAAGTTACACATAATCCTGGAGGAGAAAAATTGGAAAACCGATTTTGGGTTTTGAATGACATTTCAATATCCATTTATCTAATTGCATTTACTTGATAATTAACAATCATTAAAAACATTGAAATCATTTGCCTATTTTTTTTTACTATGAGTACTTTCCATTGAATTCATTAATCCATTTATTGATTATATGTGTTTTACAAGTTATTGCTGCTGGTAGTGATGGTATTCAATTACCATATCCTTAACTAGATCTATCACTCCTAGTTATTTTTGGAATCTGTCCTAAAATAAAAACACTCTTGTTTCTTGTTTATTGCTGCATTAAACTTAATGGCTAAGGAATTGAACCAGCATACATGTCTTTCAACATTTTGTGGGTAAAATATATGCAGTAGTTATAAAATTATTAACCCGCAAATAAGCATGAAATTATAATTTTAGTACAACAATTGTTGCAAACTGAAATCATGGTGTTAAGTGAAATAAACCCGAGACAGAAAGACAAATGCCCACTCTCTTCTGTGTGTGCATGTGTGTGTGTGTGTGTGTGTGTGTGTGTGTGTGTGTGTATTTAAATTGGAAATAGAACCACAAAAATAATTAATAGATCTCAAGGATGGAAGATCAAGGGAGAGAGAGATAATTATTATATATGCAGCATCAATGTAAAAGAGAACTCCAGTGTAGTGGGAGGAAGGAGACTAGGAATTAGGGAGTACAAGAAATCACAGAATGGGACAGGGTAAGTAACAGCCATGTGAATATGAAAATGACAAAGTAAAAAAACAAAGGTTTTTATGCTACCATAAAAATATGAATTCAGGAAGAAGGTTTGGTTGACAATAATTATGTGGGCTGAAGTAATAATAGTAGAGGGAGGCAACAATTTGTCATGTCTGAAATCCCTTCTTGTGTAGAAGCTGAACTAGGACCACAGAGAGAAAGTTGTGGAGATATGTTAAACCATTCCCTTTAACAACATTATGGTTATTAAAATGTTTATGAAACAGTCTTTACCAAGTTAATGATGCATTTTCTTTTGTTTATAATATTTATGCATTTCTTTATTAGTCAACTACTACATGCCTCAATACATAGAATTCTGCAAAACAAAGAAAAAATTCTAATATATTTATTAAAAGAGAATTGTTGGGTCACTATTTTTGATTAACAAGAAATAGCTAGTGTCAAAATACTGATACCCTAAATCGATTCCATATATCCATTATGGGAGAGAACTGACCATTGTAACTTGCTTTCTTACCTTTACAAGGTGGATTGTGGAATGAATGCACAAACCTCATACACAGTGCATACAACAGAAACAAGGAAGAACAAGAAGAGGAGAAGGAGGAGGAAAAAGAGGAGGAGGAGGAGGAGGAGGTGGCTGAAGAAAGCAATCTGACCATGGCAATCTGAAATCAAATACCAGCTTTATTTTCTCTTTAAATTATTACCTAAGATAATTTCAACAAGTCTTCTTAAAATACAGAGAAGTTGATATATACATAATGCAGTGTATTTCAACACCATTTAAGAAACAATTTCAACAACTCTGAAAAAAGTAATGATAATTAAAATCAATAGGTAAGAAAAATAGTATTCTGAAATATTCTAATGAATAAGCATGATCAAACTGGAGATATATAATATTAATATTACATGTATTATAAACTAAAATAACAAACAGCTCATATATAATTCTGTTGTCCATACTTGACAGTATTATGAGAAAAATAAGCATGACACACTTTAAAAATATATCCAAGGAACTATTCTCTTTCTGAGTCCTCATCATTCTGTGGCAATGAATTATAATAAATAATGGAAAATATAATTTATATTAAAATTTCAAAGGACAGAAACTATATCCATGTATATTACTCTGAATTATGTAATATCATAAGTAGTTTATTAGATATGAAAATGTATTCATTGCCATGTTAAGGCTACCTTGACTTAGTCCATACCCTAGTTTGCCTTCTGATGCTATGCCAAATTTACTTTTATTATTCTACAAGTTTACCTTACACATTATTGCTGGAAATATAGCCTCATGTTGTGAGAATTTTGTCTTTTGTGAATTATATACAGTAGTTTTGTACTTGACTTCACAATTTTTAATTGCATATGTGTATCTAAACAAAAATTAAGAATTTACTCAAAACTATATTCACATAGGTATACATAAGGCTACTTATTATAATAAAACTTTTGATACAGTCTGAATGCCAACAATAAAAAATGTGCTATATCAATAAATTTGGATTTATTGATACATAAAATAAAGTGTTTGATACATATTATAACATATATGCTAATAGATGATACACTTAGTACATACTGTAATATGTACAAATTAAGAGATGAAACATGCTGCAACATGATATGTGACAGTATGTATCCTAATATGTATGAAATGCAACACCATTCTTTAAAGGCACAAGTTGGATTAAATATTCATATTTTACAATATTACATTAGTATGAAATATTTTAAGCTAAAGCATGAACATAAAGATAGAACTCAAATAGCAGTCAATAAGTATTAGGAGGCTATACATTTAGGGAGCATTGAAACATGTATATCAGGCTTTTCTTAGGGCTAATATAATATTTCAGAACTTCAAGTAGTTATAATAGTGTTTATATATGAGTATATTTGAGTATATGTGAGTAAATATATTTGAGTATATATTTGAGTATATTTGAGTTATATATGAGTAAAATTTAAAATGTATTTCATGTTATGGATATTATCTCAATTAAAACCATTATTTTCAATGAATAATTTAATAATTATCATGGAATATTTCATATTACTATATACATTTTAAATCAGTGCATCAATCAATAAATTTTTAAATATTAAGTAATGTGTTATCTATTATAATTCCAAATTAAGATCCCCCAAAATAATTTTGTAACTTGATTTTGACCAAAGTTGTAGAAACTTTCCTAATGTGAATAATTTGCTTTTTATTCAGCAAAGGTAGACAATTGCAATGTCTTAATGTACAAACAATGTGCATGGTCCATAGCTGTCACTTTAACATTAAGCTTGTCCCATGATCTTGGAACACAGCTGGCATTGCAACAAATCCATAAACCACATCAATAGAAGAGGATTTGGTTAATCCCAAGTCTTTGGGAGATTGTGTGATGGATGCTTCTTTAGATCTCCTCTCTAGGACAGAAAGCACACCTTGGCATAAACCCATAGAACATGCTGAGAGTAATGTTTTCACACTTCCTAATTAGTTGATCTGTGTTTCTACAAGATATTCAGCAATAACTTCAAGGATGATCCTACCTAATAATTTATTAAAATACATAATTTATTAAGTCTTGGAGTTAAGAACTGAAACTGAAATTTTCCATCACTAATACTTTCAATGTTAGACTATTGACCATCTAATATAAGAAAATTGTTAAAATTCTATGAACTATTCAATATCACAGGTTCTAGAATAAAAATATGTATCTGGGAGTTTTAAAATTTGAATCAAAATAGTACAGAAAGCACAGGTAATACAATGCCATGTATTTTGTATATTACTTTAAGCAAACAAACAAAAAACAACATAACAAGAATTCATATAAAATAACAAAACTAAGAAGCATGAATCTGTATAGACACACTAACTCATAACAAATCCTCTCTCATAGAAGAGACAACATGATTTTCAGTTGTTTTAGAATTAAAACTAATTACTCATCTCAAATGTTGTCTTATGGTTTTACTGTTGTGAACAGACACCATGACCAAGGCAACTCTTATAAGAACAATATTTATCTGTGGGTAGCTTATAGCTTCAGAATTTCAGTTCATTATCTTCAAGGCAGGAGTCAGGCATCATTCAGGAAGGTATGGTGCAGGAATGGCTGAGAGTTCATCTGAAGGGTGCTAGGATAAAAATGGCTACCAAGCAGATAGGATAAGGATCTTATATCCGCAACCCATAATGACACACTTCTTCCTACAAGGCCATATCTACTCCAACAAGACCATGCTTCCTCATAGTACCACTCCTTCAGCAAGCATATCCAAACCATGAACATATTCAAAGCATAAAAAATTTTATATAGGCTGCCATCTACACATCATTATATAATGTGTTTGAGTAAAGAGATACAGAAATATGGGCATAATTAAATGTAACATAATTCAATGTCAAAAAGAATATCACCTATTGAATTAGTTGTGAGTTATCTTGTACAATGACATAGTTTATTCTAGATCTCATTCAGAGTGATATAAATAATATTTGATAATGGATAATATTTATTGAAATTGATATTGGAATGAGCAAAGGAATAGAAACTGAAGTCTGAGAAGTTTACATAATTGACATATTGCTCTCCAGAGTTCACGTTAGTAGTATGTATATACCAGTTTGTAGAAATTTCTTTTTCAAATCCCTTTCTTTCAGGAACAGTAGTAAACAATAAGACACTGAAAAACAATTGTTCTAGCCATGGTTGTTTGGGATTTTTTTTCTTTCATTTTCAATTTTTTTCAAATTTTAAGATTTATTCTGTGAAACCTTTTGAGGAGACTTAAAATTGTCTCAGACACACTGGATCTGATTGACTATTTTCTTTATGACTGGAATGAACAATGGATGTCTCAGTTCAGTCATGTTGCTTCCAGCATATGCAATCTCTTTACATTCTGTTCATAAGAATTATTTTTAAAACATTGCATCTTGATACTATTGTACTTGTTCAAAAGAAAAATAGCTACTACCAATTTGTTTTGGTATTTATTTTTATAAGTTTTTCTTTTAAGATATGCCAAGAAATCTGCACAGTCCCTTGTTAAGGATGGCATTATATTTATTATATTTTATTTTTAGTCTATGATAAGTGTATTTTACTGTATGCCAATTTTTTGAAAACTAGCAATATTTTGCCATACTTCCTAAAATAAATTATTGTCCATCATGACATCCAGATAATACATTGTCCAATTATAAAAGAAGTGATAGCTTAATGTATATTCTTTTATGCATCAGGAAGTGAAGGCAGGAAGATACGGAGCTACTGCATTTAAATTTAATTTTCTGTGCCATTCTTGATAGAGACCTGGTAAATATTACTTTCACTACCAACTTTTTTTAACAGTGTTCTTCTCAAGCCCACTCTGTAATTGTTAAGAGCATTGTAGTTGAAAGCTCTTTTCTTATAAGTACTATGATCTATGCTTGTTCAAATAGATCAAATAACAAAGAGCAAAGTTGTAAATATCTAGAGTTCTGTAGCACTTTTTCTGAAAAAAAAATTGGTATGTGAATGTAGAAAAGGTCCCTGTAATAGAAACATAGCGACTAGGTTTCTATGTTTTTGTGCCCCCAAATGCATTTACAAATAATTACAGTTTTAACTATATGTCAATAATTTATTAGCACAAAGTTTAAATGGAAGGACCAAGGGATAGAAGATGTGACCACTGGAGGCACTGACTTCTGTTTACTTTTTTAAAAAATATTTATTTTTCCTTTTATATATTGCATCAAAACTAAAGTTTTCTGTTCCTTCCTTTTTCCTAGTTCCTCAAACTCCCATCTCCCCTCTTCCAAAGATCCACTCTTCCTCCATTTGTCTTCTGAAAGGAAGAGTCATACAAGAGGTATCAACCAATCACAGAATAACAAGTTATAACAAAATTAAACACACACCTTCATATAAAGGCAGGAAAAGGAAATCCATTAGGAAGAAAAGGGACCCAAGAGTAGGCAAAGGGTTAGAGACACTCCCACTCCCGCTCCCACTGTGAGGACTCCCAGAAGTTGAAGGCTAGGCTCAATTTCCTTTCTTATTCCCAGGCCATCTGGACATTGTGATGTCACCAACTGTCAAACAATCACCAGAAAGAACCTTATTGCAATGCCATGACGTTGATCTTAGAGTGTTGTATAATGAATTTCTACTTCTTGAAATAACCCAGTGTCTAGTATTCCATTATATTAACCGAAAATAGACTAATACAACATCCCAATGGTTCTCATTACTATTATTTATTAAAATTTCATATGTACCTTTGAAAAAGAGAACTACATACAATTAATAATATAATGTATTATTTCTTTTTTATTTATTTTATTGTACATTTCAGACAGTCCTCAAGAAATTTAGCTTATTTTGAAGTTTAAGTGAGATATTGACAATGTAAAAGATGCTGTAAAATTCAATGAAAAACCACATTCTAAGAAATAAAAGTAGTTTACTATATCTGCCACATAAAGTAGTATTAAAATATTAAATTGCTTTTGTGATCTAAAGGGAAGATAAAGTCATCTTTGTTATAACAAAATTAGCAAAAAATATAATTACATACCATTCATGAACTGCTTAAGTTTCTTAGTCATAGAATGGTAAAATTGCAGAAATAGGTAAAAAACACCACTACCTTAAAGACAGAGATGAATTTGAAAATAAATAATACTATGGACTGGGTCTTAGTGGTAGAGGATGCCCTTAGAGCTGCTACAATTGGATATCTCAGGACAGGGAACAATAGTAATGAGGGAAGAGATTTGTAAGGGTTGGTCAGGGAGGAGAAAAGGGAGGTGTCCACAATCAGGATGTAAAGTGAATAAATAAATTAATTAATTAAATAAAATAAAACCATAGGACTGTCTAGAAGGAGGAAAGGGAAGGGAGAATGAAAATAAAATGCTTATTGTTTGAATCAAGACAACCAATTTACAAGAAGAGAACTGTTTGTAAACTTGTTCTCTGATATTTATTCATGTACTATGAGTAGACAAACACACACACACACACACACACACACCATACATTCATGGAAATGCACACAATAATGAAAAATAAAAGATACTAATAATGAATAAAAATAGATAACAGAAATATCAGACTCAGAAGTTATTATACTGCATAGCAAGAGGCCAAGCTTATAACTACATCAGTGACTCAGGATTTGAAGGACGATGGTATTTATTTTAAATCCAATAATCTATTAGAAACGTCTCAATTAACCTGGACCCCCGAAATATCTCAGATACTATGACACCAACCAGGCAGCATACACCAGCTGATATGAGGCCCCCAATACACATACAGCAGAGGACTGATGGGTCTGGGTTTAGTCAGAGAAGATGCACCTAACCCTCTGCAGACTTGAGGCCCCATGGAGTTTAGATGTCTGGTAGAGTGGGATGGGAGTGGGGACATCCTCATGGAGACAAGGGGGCAGGTAGGAGGTATGGGATATAGAACAGTCAGAGGGTAGACTGGAAGAGGAATAAAATCTGGAGTTTTAAAAAAGAATATATAAAACAATTATAAATATTCATAAGGGGAAAAAGGGGGGGAAAGAAAATAGTCATCTGTACTCCAAAAGGAAGAAGCTCAGTCATTCACAAATTGGGAAAGAACTATTCAAATCTACATTGAGCACTGACTCAATTTGTCCATGTTCAATGACAGAATTGAGCCATCTTCCACAATAGGCTCTATCATCAGATTAAAGATAATAATCAATGACATAGGAATTAGCCTGTAATGATTTGTTTTTGGTGGGGTGGAGTACTTAAATTAGTGACAAATTGAAGAAGGGCTGAATAGCTTCTAAATTTCTGCAAGTATGTTAATATAAAAGAAATCAATATAAAACTGTACCCTAACATATGTAACTCTAAAAACATGATAAACTCAAGTGATAATTAAAACATAGTTGTTGCCATAACATTTGATGTACCTGGAAGTGATTAATAGGAGAAAACCAGGGACCTTTCAGGAATAGTAACATTGTTCATCACTGTAACTGGGAATAGTTAATCTTAATAGATTATGCAATAAGTTCAAGGGAAATTTTTAATAGGCATCAATGAAGATTTTGTCTCAGAACAGAAAATAATGAAATTAAGTTGAATTAGTCTATAAAACTACAGAAAAATGCAATCAATACAAAATTGCATTTTAATTGACCAAGTTTTCCTAGCACAAGTATGGAGTCTGACAATTTAAACAGGTATACATCCAAACTGGAATCATAAATAAATAAATGAACAGAATATGTTGTAAGTGAAGGATTCCACTGCTACACTTTCAGGATTTCAGTTAGTTACACCCAACAAACTAAAAGATGCTTTATAACCTGTGTAATAAAATTTTCATTAGACAAAGAGATATAACTGCCTATAACCTATAAAAATAAAGATAAACCTAATGTATCACATAATTTTCTACATGAAAACACAAATATTTTTGCTATGTTTTGGTTATAATTTATGTAAGATAATGCAATGGTTTTATTTATGCAGTTACACATCAATGTTTTAAAAATACATATTAATTACATCACATATTAGATATGTTCAATACTTATCTGAAGGGGATTTTGCACAAGAGCATTTAAACACAATGTCTATGATAATTTTTAAAACATGTACCCATTTTACATTTTCAACATAGAATTTTTCATTAAATATCATTTCTTTAATTATTATTTAAATTCATGTAGGGAATCTGGGAAAATTGAAAATTAGTTCCATATAACCTAGTGTTAGCATCAGAGCGTCCAAAGCCTGTGGCGATGCATGGGCAGGCCCACAGACCTGTTGCCAGGGCAACAGCCACCATATTCCCAGAATCCATTGGGCTCACCTCCCACCTTTACCTACAGCCACTATGTCAGAACCCACATATATACGAGGGAACATTCCTCCATCACTCTCTCTCCTTCCTCTCTTTCCGTGCTACTGCCCTCCTCTCTCCCTCTCAATTAAACCTCTTACACGTGGAACTGTTTGGGCCTAGTGTGTGGTATGTTCTGACACAACTCACCATTCTAATACATCACCTAGTAAAGAAGAAAAATCAGGCTCTGTGCACCTTTCCCATAAGGGGCAAGTGAGTCTCCAGGGAGTGCTATGACCCCAGGACACAGGTAAAATCACCATTTTCTCTCAGATGCAGAAGAATCTCAAGTCAGAAGATATGATAGAAAACATTGACACAATAGTCTAAAAAAATGCAAAATGCAAAAAGATCCGAATCCAAAACATCCAGGAAATCCAGGATACAATGAGAAGACCAAACTTAAGAATAATAGGGATAGAAGAGAGTGAAGATTTTCAACTTAAAGAGCCATTAAATATCTTCAACAAAATACAGAAGAAAATTTCCCTAACCTAAGGAAAGAGATGCCAATGAACATACAAGAAACCTACAGAACTCCAAATAGTTTCTACTAGAAAAGAAATTCCTACCATCACATAATAATCAAAACATCAAATCAAAACACCAAATGCACAAAACAAAGAAAGAATATAAAAAAGCAGTTAGGGAAAAAGGCCAAGTAACATATAAAGGCAATCCTATCAGAATTCTCACCAGTAACTATGAAAGCCAGAAGATCCTGGGCTGATGTCATACAGACCCCAAGAGAACACAAATGCCAGGGCAGGCTACTATACCCAGCAAAACTCTCAATTACCATACATGGAGAAGCAAAGTATTCCATTAAAAAAAAAAAAAAAAAA
>JADRCD010102425.1:0-10544 GCA_019843815.1 Montemys delectorum | reverse complement strand
AAGAAGAAGAAGAAGAAGAAGAAGAAGAAGAAGAAGAAGAAGAAGAAGAAGAAGAGGACAAGTTAACCCTTATGCTTCTCTAAAGAGCTCCTTAGTGGAATAGATTTCTCCCAAGATACTAGTCACCCTTGTCTTTTTTTTACTCTGGGGTGAGTAGCCAGTGTGACATGTGTCAGCTATTAAAGGATCCAAAATCTTCTAGGAGGCAGAACTGAAAGCATGTCTGTGAAGAGCTTTCTAAACATGGGTGGCTCCATTCAATAGGCTGAGATGCTGGGCTGATTAAAGTGTGAGAAGAAAGTTCAGCACCAGTATCTCAACAGTGTCTGCTTTTTGACTGTGGATGTGATATGACCACCTGCCTTCCTCTTCTCTCACCATGATGAACTGTACCCTCTCAAAGAGTAAACAAAACAGAATCCTCCCTCCCTCCCTTATGTTGCTTCTTGTCAGGTATTTGACCACAACAATAAGTAAAGTGATCAAAACAAGGAGGAAGGCAATAATAAATTGTTTTATCTAGGCACAGAAAAAAAAATTGCATTTTCTCAATTGTTAGCATTTACCCCTTGTAATGAATGTCAGTTGTAGGCTTGATTCAAAGTAGAAGATCACTTCCATTATTTTCCTTCAGAATCTAGAAGTCTAATTTATTACAAAGTACAAATTATTCTAACACATGTGTTGTCCTTGCTCATTTTAGATTCCTGGTAGAAGAGTTTGTCATCTAGCTGGCTGTTAGGATGGGAAAGAGAGTCTAGGAAGTGAGTGCTACAAAACATTATTCTGGATAAAGTTTTTCGATGGTAGGGGACAAAGAAAATATAAAAGTATAATTTTAAACCCAAATACTTAGGTATTTAACTTAGAGAGAGTGCATCTATCAAATAAAAGTTAAAATCATTTGGAAATAAAAGAAAAACATTGGAAAACTGGAGGAGACACGTTATGAGAAAAGATTGTGCTTTTCTTTTTATAGAGGCTCTTTCTTTCTATTTCAACATGCAAGCCTCTGCAGAGGCCTCAGATGCCAGGGAGGCCAGAGTTCTTTGTCCAGACAAGAAGTTCACTAACTGAAAACATTCCAGCTCGAAGAATAAATTAACATGCATTTCCCTTTCCATGTTACATTAACAATATTTTGATGTGAGAGAACGGATGATGCTGTCTTCCTATAAATTCCATGAAACTGTTAGGAACCAAAAGGGGGAAAAAATCTATATAAAGTCCAGTGGCAAAGAAAGCAGAAATCGTGAAGCAGAGGATTGCCAAAAGGAAGCTATGTTTCATCACTTCCCAAAATTAATCCTGCATCTCATAAGTCATGCAGACCTTATCTGAAGGAATGTGCCAGAAGCCACACAGACTAGCACAGAGAACTGGAACATGATGCCAGAGCCGGGTTTTATTAGTTAAATGTGGATACTTCACGTTGGTAGGCAGTAAGGAAATGAAGACTGCCCTCTAGCTAAAGCAACTTGTTCCATGAGCCACTGCACAGTACAGTGTACAGTCAGCAACCTTCACTGCAGGTCCAACAATCTTTTTCTTTTTCTCTTTGTTCTGTCTTCTTTTATCCCCTTTAGATATGAAGTGTTTATTTGAAAATAAGATAAAATTACATTATTTTCGAATACTATAATTAAAAATAAAATCATTTCCTTTTCATTGATTATTTTGTTTGCTAGCTTCATATAAAGTATATAAACTAATAAACTAAATACTTTGGGGAAATACTATAAATATTTTAGGCTTGGCAAGTTCATGTTGTGCGCTAAACTTTCCAACTCCAGCCTTGAATGAGGAACCTACTCTGAGAGCATAACAAAGGGTAATGTTCATGTTTCAGTAACACTTTAGGAGTCTGGAATTATGTAAAAGCTGGAAATCAGTGAGGGAACAGGTGCAAAATTTCATTCTCTAGAACAGTGGTTCTCAACCTGTAGGTTGTGGCTCCTTGGTGTGTGTATTGTGTAGGGAGTCAAATAACTTATTTGTTTTTGTACATGGGGTTGCATTTAAGATATTTACTTTATGATTCACAGTAGTAGCAAAATTGTAGTTATGAAGCAGCAACAAAAGTAATTTTATGGTTGAAGGTCAACACAACATGAGGAACTGTGTTAAAGTGTTGCAGCACTAGAAAGGTTGAGAACCACTGCTCTAGACTACATAAGAATTGCAGTCATTAATTTGCAAGTGATCTTCAGGAGACCTAGTCAAATAGGACTGGTCCTGTACCTAATCACCTTTGGAGTTCTGTCCCTTACTTAATAAATATTGGCTGCAAAAAGATAATGGGAAATAGAGAGTAATTGCCTTCAATTGTACAACCACTGCTGAGCCCACCAGATCTGGCAGATTCCTCCAAACCCATGTTATATAGACTTCCACGGTGGAAATTGGTAGGCCACAAACTAACACTAACAAATGTGAATTTAAGAAAAAAATTTGTAGGAGAGGTAAAGAAGACAAGCATAGCTGGGAGATAACAGTATGTGAGGGATAAGAGTCGTTGGTACTTATGTACATATGGGAAAACTGAACCTTAATTTTAAAAATAGGAAAGGGGGGAAGAAACATTTGTGGACAGTGTTAGATGTAAGGATCATCATCTACTGTCCACTGCAGCCATAGCAGACAACTGTGGAAGGCTGTGTGCTGGGAGGATGTAAGGAATGGAACTAGAGTTTCTTTCTCTAATTTCTCAGCAGATACATGTTTGTATTTAATGTCTCATAGTCATCAATTTAAAATGGAGACTCCGTGACTCCAAATAGGCAATTAGTTCAAACAAGGTAAACTTATAAAGTACCTGTCACTTCACTATCTGATGTGCATCAATCTACACGTATGAATTTAGTACAAGAGTAGTAATGTAATTTTCTACAACATATAACCCTCTTCCTCTGCATACTTTGATGAGAGCAAGTTAATTATTTTATTATCTCAACATAAAACTTCCCAAATTAAATATTTCCAGGGTTATAAACTATTGGCCATTCAACTTTATTAAATGCATAATGCCAGCCATTTTCCTTTTGTAAACATCTCTACTGGTATCTTCGATATTTAGATAAATATATTTTTCTAAACCTTATTCTTGTTCCAGAAAAAATACCCTACCTGGGGCTTTTTAAATAAGAAGGCTCAATATCAATATACCTTGTTCCTTGAAGAGTCAGAAAATTATGAAAGAAGCTGAAATAGTCTTCATGATTATGTTAAAAAAAATCCCCTAGAGGTTGAGGAGCTGGTTGAGTATACTTTCTGCTCTTGCAGAAGGCCCATGTTATATTCCCAGAACCTTCATCAAATATCTCACGAAGACCTGCCACTACAGATATAGGAACATGATGGCCTATTGGAAGCAGAATACACTTTGCATATAGTTTCACAGATACACACAAATGTATACTGAGATAAATAATTGAAATGAATCTTAAAAGATATAGCCAAATTGCATTACTGTTAATGAATTTATACGTCTTAAATATTCAAGTGTTACACTATACATATACATACATAAGATTATGTTCCTCTTATAGAAAAGATATTTTATTATTAATTATTTCTATATTTCCTAAGCTAAACAACCAAACTGTTTTTCTTCTTTTTTCAAAATGGTGTGCTGGAAGATAAGACTTTTCTCTAACTTTTTTTTTCAATTCCATGGGACTGAGGCTTGGAACTCACAGGCAGAGATGAACCAAGTAGACAAAATGGGCTCTAGTCAGTCTCCTATGACCTTTGGAAGTCTAATGTTATCCTGTTTTCTTTTCTCTGTTCTGTGGTCAAGAAAACAAACAAGAAATACACAAACAAACAAAAAAACCACTTTTCTCAATCCACCAACTCTTCCTTAGCGGTAAGTGATATTTTTTTTTTGGGGGGGGGTAGGGAGGAAAGCATTTATTTGGTTTATACTTATTTTTTTAATTGATTTAAGTTTTATTACATTATGATGAGAAAAGATACATAATTTCAGTTTATCTGAATTTGTTAACATTTAAAAACTTATTTTAAGTAAATAGAATTACTTGACAATCATAATTCATTACCTTACTCAAAATGAGAGTTCATGCAAAGTTTAATCATCCATTATGATATTCATTGATTTATTCACTTGTTTTTATTTGTGTACATATGGCTCTGTGTGTGTGTGTGTGTGTGTGTGTGTGTGTGTGTGTGTGTGTACTCTGTGTGGATTTTGTGTGGATGCCACAAGACATTTACAGGAGTCAGTGACAGTTCTCTTCTTCTACCATGTGAGTCTTTGGGATCAAACTCATCCTCAGGCTTAATGAGAAGCACCTTTACTCAAGAATTTTACTGGCCACCATGATACATTTTTATAAATAATCATCAACATCGCTCAAGTGCCTCTTACTTATTCTTGCTTTTGTAATCCCTGTTTATTTCTTATTTAAATAGTCTAAACTGGCTTGGAGTGATTATATAGATCAGGCTGGCCTTGAATTTATGGAAATCTCCTAGCCCAAGCCTCTTCAGCACCAGCATTACAACTATAAACTATTACATGGACTTTCTTAGATGTTTCTTACCTTTAGTAAGCAGATATATTTGAGAGAAAATAATACAAACTAGGTATGCAGTGTTAAATTATAACCATATTCTCACTGCCTCCTAGATACATATCCAAATATTCACATTGTCACCTGTTCTTTATTTTTGACAATGTTTTAGACTAGGTTTCATGTAGACTAGGCTGGCTTTGAACTTACTATATAACTGAACCTGGCATTAAACTCCTCATCCTCCTGCCTCAACCTCCTAAAGATTGAGATTACCAGCCTTCACCATCATCATGGGTTCACCAATACTCAGTATACTTATTTGCAGTCCCATCCCCTACTTTTCAGTGATCATTGTCTGCTGTTGAGGCCCATTCACAATGGTAGTGAACCAACCTCAAAGATGAGGTATGTTCTCTCCCATTTATATGTCATTAGGGATGGAATGGTGTAACAGTGGACATCTGGAGAAATTTCTTTGCCTTCAATTCCAATGACAGTATCACAGGTTCCTGTGGTCTCCCACATAAGCTCATTGAAATTCCTCATGCATTTTCCTGGGTCTCTGGGTGTATTACATATCTTCCTATGAGGTCCTTGATAATTATAAAAAAACAATGAAGGCCAAGAGGAAGACAGAAATCATCCAGATGACTCATGTGATGATTATTTCCTAAGCCACAAGGGTCCAGTCATATATCTCATTCTGAATGGCCTTGACGTTTATCCTACATGAGTGATATTTAGATTAAATTGGAAAGAAAGGAAAAGCTCACCCACTCATTGCCACATTTTGATGAGTTACAAAAGGAACTATAAAGAGGGATAGAATTAAATATATTTGCTTTTAACAATTCTTCCATGGACTGAAAGATTACACCTGAGTCTCTTAACTTTTCTATGGACTCACGTGCCTCGTCTTGGATTTGGTTGGTGGTGTTTGCTGTAGTTTATTATTCAAGAGCTCCTTAAACCCACACAGAGGGGGTTCCTAGCAAGAGGTAAGAAAAACAGTGTTGTGTTTCAAGGAAAAATATTCACAAATTACGAATGAAAGAAAAGAGAACTCTGAACATTCAGTCTCAGTTTACCTCGAGGTGAATGTCTATGTGTGCTATCTAAGCATCCCTGTTTGGCAACAAAGTGTAAAAGCTTGTGAAATATAGTGAGTCAAAAATCTAAAAGGAGTTTTAGAAAAAAAAGAGTTCTTTAAAAGTTTTAAAAGCCTAAGAGGAACTTGGTTTCAAGTTTTCTCTGATTCAAAGGCCTTATCAGAATTCATAAGACAATGGGAGATACTAGTCTGCCAAGCTCAGGTTCTCAAAGGCCCAGGGGGCCTTGGCTTTTGAAGCAGCTGCCTATTGCTCTTGACAAGCTCAGCCTGCACTTTATCTGCAGAAAAGCAAAGGAGGGGAGAAAGAGAAGGATTTCTAAAATGCTTACAAAGGAAAGAGGCTTTCATTCAAGCCTTGAGAATCTGTCCGAACCAGTTGCAGATACTAAAATTTAGCATTTGCTTAGACAACTTCTCAAATGATGCCCAAGGGGTAAGGCAGGCTGGAAGAAATTGAGATGTGGGATGGCCATGTAAACTACATTCAACCTAACTATCATGTAGACTATTTTCCCCCACAGCACAGACAGCAGAAAATGAGATAACTTGAAGTTTGGGTAGGTAATGACTAGGTCAGAAAATCAGGAACAAAGACTGGGTTTTATTAGTTACCTTTAGTAATCAAAATAAACCTATAGCTCTTCATCCAGGTTATTTTGACATTTAAGGATATAAGTCTGGACTTTGGGATTTGGGGAAATACTTCATTGCTACCAACTTCCATTCAAGAGAAAAATATAACCAAATTGTATTCAAATCATGAAGTGTTGAGAAGGGGAATATCAACTTTGACTAGCTCAGCATCTAGAATAAAAACTGAACCGATGGAATGAAATATAAAGGAAGATAGATGTATTGAGATAATTTCAAATATTTACAAGACATGATTCTTCTCCTACAATAGGGGGACATGGCTCATAAAGTAGCAGATGAAAAGCAAAGTCTATAGGAAAAGAAAAGATGAATATAGAAAAGGAGACCAATATTGACTGGCACCTGCCATATATCAGATGCTGTGTTGGATGCCTGCTGTACATTATCCCACTTGAACCATCTTCTTCCTAACTATGAAGCACTTATTAATAAACAGAATGTCATTTATAACTTTTAGTGAACAATTATATTTAAAAGAATGTGTTATCACACAATCATTACAAAGCTTTATAAGAGACAAAAAGATACTGGCTCTTGAAGAATTATTATAATTCCAAAAAATCCTATGGAACATGATTCTACATACCTTTTTCTTTAACCACATAGAATCTACTCTGTGCTTTATGACAATGCTTCATTATATTTCAGCTCTTGTAGAAGTTTGGACATGATTTTCATCATCATATATGCTGAGTTCAAATTCTACCTCTTCAACTGCTATATATCACAAAGCAAGTTATTTAATATTTTTGAGCCTCAGTTTCCACAATAACTGCAGAGAGCTGTATCTGTGTACTATATGGATTGTTCATACATTCTAAGCTCAGCACTGTGAACTAGTAAAACAAATGATGTGATTCAATAAACTAGCAAGTGAATTTGGTATATTTTTCCTGCTCTGTCCACAGTTATCTTTTAAACTATATTCAGTGTAGAGGACAAGATCAACAAATATTTTCTAAATGAGTACATGGACTCATTAGGCTTTCATTCAAATATTTTTACCTGTCAATATTTACCTGCCAATTGTCCTCCATGCTAGACATGTATGAAAGGCATGCAAGCATTAACCACTGTTTAAGTTGACCTTTGTTAGGAATTGTGTGAGGAATTTCTGGGCATTCTTCATTTGTTGACAAAATGAGAACTGAAGAACATGTGAAATAAACCAGATGGCCTCGCTGCTGTGTACAGCTTGCACCTCTTCCCTGGCAATGTGTTCTCTTTCAAAGATCCCAAATCCCATTAACTTGAGGTCAGCTTCAGCCATTGTGCCTCATGTCTGTCTCTCCTCCCTAGACATTTATTTCCTGGACATTGCAAGGATGAATTGAACAAACAAAGGAGAAATAGAGTTGTCACTATCTTTCCTGGGCCAACAACATAAGGGTTGGCCTGGACAGTCCAACATCGTCATTTTGCTCACTCACAGGAAAGTCTGCAGGAAGGAACAGAGCAGAAGGAAAGGCCGTGAGCCTCTGAACATGAAGTAATTCCAGGCCTGTTTCCAAAACCTTTTTATATGGAGATAATTTGTTGGTTTCATTTGTTCTATTTAAAAGACTCGTGCCATTACAATGAATCTCATTAAAATAGAGCTACTATTTTTGGAGACATTTCTATGGATTAGTGTTTATGTTACATACACTGCCAAATGCAATAGACACAAAAGTCTCTGAAATGCAATGGCCCCAGTTAAAGATGAGGCATCTCGGTCTCAGATGCAAGAAGTCTATCTGCATTGAAAGTGAATTCTCAGCAGCTTGTCTTTATTATTATTATTATTATTATTATTATTATCATCATCATCATCATCATCATCATTCCAAAAGTTGTCTCCTTTCAGGTACCCCCTCCCAAGGTTTTTCAGCCAATCTTCTCTATCTTGCCACCTCTGAAAGATGGTGCTCCTCCACTTGCCTACCCATCCCCACCTCACCCCCACCAGTATCCCTGTTCCCTGGGGTATCAAGTTTCCATAGGATTAAGCACATCCTCGTCCACTGAAACCAAACAAGGCAGTCCTCTGCTACACATGTGCCAAGGCTCCCAGAGTAGCCCATGAATGTTCCTTGTTTGTTTGTTTGTTTGTTTGTTTTGTTTTGCTTTGTTGGTCGTGTGTGTGTGTGTGTGTGTGTAGTCTCTGGGAGCTCTGAGGGTTCTAGGCTAGTTGACACTGTTGTTCTTCCTACGGGGTTATAATCCGCAATTCCCCTCAGCTCCTTCAGTTCTTTTCCTCTAAGTGTCTGCATTTGTTTCAGTGAGGTACTGGTAAAGCCTCTCAGGAGATAGCCATGCCAGGCTCCTGTCTAAAAGCATAATATAGCATCTGTAATAGTTTCTGAGTTTGGTGTGCAGGCATGGGATGGATCCCAACTTGGGTGGGTCACAGGGTGGCTTTTTGTTCAGTCTCTGCTCCATTTTTGGCCCTGTGTTACTTTTAGACAGGGACAATTCTGGGTTAAAAATTTTGAAGATGGTTGGGTAGCCCCCTGTCTCAACTGAGGACCCATGTTGATCTATTGGAGATAGTCTCCTCAGGTTCCCTCAGGTTCCATCTTCCAACTGTTGGGTATTTCTGCTAATAGTATCTCCACTGAGTCCTGGTAGGCCAATCTTTGTTTGAGGGACATCTGGTTTTTTCCAGCTTCTTGCTATTATAAATATGGCTGCTATGAACATAGTGGAGCATGTGTCCTTGTGGTATAGTAGAGCATGTTTTGGGTGTATTCCCAGGAGTGGGTCTTCAGGAAATCTATTTCCAATTTTCTGAGCAACCACCAGATTGATTTCCAGAGTGGTTGTAGCAGCTTTGTTTGTTATAGAGTCTGCATAAGCTAATCAAATTATGAGACTCTATAGATATATTGTAGTATTAGTTACTGCTTGGTCTGAGCCAACATACAGAAGATTTGACCATCTTTCATGCTAAACAATTCTCTATTTTGGTAATAGTGAGAATGCAACTCAGGGTCTTACACATGCTGCTGGGCAACTCTATCAAATAACTGAAGCACACAAGCCTAGGAGATAGTTTATCCTTGGATGCTGTTTAGTTTGAGTTATATACACATTGCCTTTTACAAGAATGGATATCATTTCTTTCATCTAAGTGTACTATGTACAGTCATACTCCTCTGCAACAGTTCTCCTAGCAACCTCAGAACCTCTACAAACTTCCATGCATCAGGCTATTCAGGCTCCCATCTAATAATATCAATTTTCCTGTCCCAAGTAGTAATCTATTTAGATAGGTTTATTCAAGTATATTTACAGTATGTTTTAGTAAAAAGAAGAGACAGGCTGATCAGATTTGAACTGGTTTTGGGTACAAGAACAATAAACCTCAATTTGATGTTCATGGAGAATCCCCTATGTACTATCTGCATAATTGGACATGCATATGCATAAATGACATTATTTATGGGGAAAGACATGAGTACTCAGAAAAATAAGTATATGACCTAATCTACCAATCAAATAGAGAGCCAGCTCCTCCTTTTCTTGAACCCTGTTAAGGGAAGCACCATCACTAACTGAGTTTTTGAAGACCATTGCTCCTGTGTCCCACTGTTAATCTTGAAAGTGTATCCCTCTATAATTTGTACTGTGGCCTCACTCCTAAAGATCATCTTGCTTCTTTTGCAAATTGAGAGTGGTGCCTTCTTTTCAGCTGTTTTCATAAAAGGACAAGAAGCCAAATCCTAACCACTGGTAACAAAGCACAGTATATGGAATTTTCATTTGTGTTAAAATTTGCAGAGGAAAGGATCTTGGTCTGTACTTAATCTCAATAAATCTATATTGTTTGTACTCACGAGAAGAAAACATTTACAGGTGTCTTTCTTGTACATGATCAATCCAACAGCACTATTTAACTGAACGTGTCAGGAAGTGAATATGCAAAGGCTTTCCTCCAGAAAACTTTTTATTTCAGTCAGCAGTTTACCATTTACAAATCGATTTTCACATGCATGAATTTCATTCTGAAAACAGCTACTCACAGACCACTGTTTTACCTCTGTGTACTTGAGGTTTATGAATACACAGAACATGCTAACAGCGTAGTCACTACCCATATTACTAACCCTACTACCAAGGCAGACCTTTTCCTTGAATCACAGGAATCTGCTACCCTTCCACGGCACTTGGAATGCATCCACTAGGTACTGCTTTCTTCTTCACATATTCCTAATCAGTAGAAAAGCATAAACACAGCAGCAGCATTGCGGGGGGGGGGG
>JADRCD010102424.1:1605-14747 GCA_019843815.1 Montemys delectorum | reverse complement strand
TTGTTGTTGTTGTTGTTGTTGTTGTTGTTTGGGGGGGGAGGGTTTCGAGACAGGGTGTTTCTGCATAAGCTTGGCTGTCCTGGAACTCACTCTATAGACCAGGCTGGCCTTGAACTCAGAAATCTGCCTGCCTCTGCCTCCCAAGTACTGGGATTAAAAGCATGTGCCACCACTGCTCAGCATAACTCTAGTCTTACACCTCTTCCAGGGAGCTCAGCTAGTATCTGCTTCTTCCAGGCAGTTAGCCTAGTCTTACTTAGCCTTATTTGCAGTTTTATTGCTTCACTCTAGGAGGAAGGGGCCTAGAGAACCCAGTCAGTTTCAGGAACTTCCTGAAGCTGTTTTGAATTGTTTATCTCACTGCTTAAAGAGTTTTCCCTGGAGAAAAAAAGATGGATGTTTCAACCTAGGAGGAAAATGCTACACAAGAGTGTTTTGTGCCTATAATTCCAGTGCTTGAGAGTCAAGGCAGGAGGATCAGAAATTCGACATCATCCTCAGCTACAATGCAAGTTTGAGGCCAACCTGGGCTACAAGAGACCTTATCTCGAGAAGAGGAAGGAAGAAACTAGAGTACAAAACCTTCTAGCAATTAAAGCTTTTTGGAGATAGAAATCTTCCATGGTAGACACTGCAGATATCATTGTAAGTTTCTCTGTGCTTGTGCAGACAATGTGCCCATCATGGTAACACACAAGACAAGGCAATTTGCAAGCCTCACTGCTTTTAAAATTGCATCTAAAATATATCATGTAGTGGCTAGAAAGATGGCTCGGTGGTAAAGAGCACTGGCTGCTCTTCCAGAGGTCCTGTATTCAATTCCCAGCAGCCACATGGTGGCTCGCAACCATCTGTAATAGAATCTAATCTCTTCTGGTGTGTCTGAGACAGTGACAGTGTACTCCTATACCTAAAATAAATAAAAAGTAAATAAATAAATGAATCATAAAAAAATATATCATGTAGACTAGGATATCTTTACACTATGGCCCCGAAACTAGCAAAAAGCAAAGGGTATTTCCACTGAGGCACTGGGAGTCTAAAAGGACAGCTGCAGCTATATGGAACTTCGTGTTTTTTGTTTTGTTTGTTTTGTTTTGTTATTTTACAGCCATACATATCAGAGAATCTAAGCTGAACATGGATGTGCTTGCACACACACACACACACACACACACACACACACACACACACACAATCTTTTTAAAAAATAGTAAACTGGAAAGAGATCAAATTCAAAGTGAAGGCTGCAGATCTGATGTTCAGGGCCAGGCTTGGGTTTTCAGATACTTCCTCTTGTCTCACCAACAGAGGAATGCCAAGCAAATGGGAAATTAAATGCTGCTATATAATACAAAGGAAGATCCAGCTGACAAAATGGGCACATATACCAGTTTGTGCCTGTTCTCCTGGTATCTGTGTTTGAAACCTCTCCTCTTACTCTCAAGACACCTGCCTTGAATGGTGAATTGCTTCTTTGGCGCTCAGACAGAAGCTTTTTGGATTTAGGTTTGCTGTTGTTTTTGAGACAGGGTCTCCTGTAGCTCAGGCTGGCCATGAATTTGAATGCAGCCAAGGCAGGCAGGCCTTGGGCTCCTGATCTTCCTATGTCTGTCTCCTAAGTGTTGGCATGACAGGTGTGCACCCCAACACTCAGCTTGCACAAGATTGTTTAAAGAAGGCAATTCAGGTTAGAAATAGGCAGACGCTTGATTTTCACTCACAAAATAGACTTCTCTGAACATGAGGTGCTTGAATCCACAGCTACAGCCATAGTGAGGAAGGAGACTTAGAAAGAAAGGCAGTTCGCACTAGGTGTGTTCGAGGCATAGGACTGAAAGTGAAAGAGAAAAGTTTGGCTGGCTGGCAGGCAAAGCAGGCTAGTCATACTTTCCACCACATTAGGGAAAGACTGAAACAGTTCCTGTGATGTGGCCCAAAGTATCTGAAGACCTAACCACACAGCTCTTCATTCCTTCAGAACAACTGTAGAAGGAGGGAGCCTGAAAAGCCCCCTCTCCATACCAGACATTAAACCCTGGGAGTGTCCCTGCCAAGAGTCACAAGATAGGATTCACAGATAACAAGAGCACCTGTGATGTGGGCTATCTTTTGTTCAGGTTAAATGAAACAAGCTAGGCTCAGAAAAGACAAATTCTGCATGTTTTTCTCTCATATGCAGGATTTAGTTTGTGTGCATGTGTTTGTGTGCATGTGTGCCTGTGAGTGTGTGTGTGTGTGTGTGTGTGTGTGTGTGTATGTGTGTGTGTGTGTGTGTGTACCATAAAACTAGAAAGGGTTGCCAAAGGTGCCCATTGAGGGAAGGACAAGAAAGATGGTGGATGATAGCCATGGAATGCACGTAAGTCAGACACCAAACTCAGGGATGTGTGTCTATGATCCCAGCACTCCAGTGGTGAGATGGGAAATGGGAACAGAGAAATCCTCCAGAAGCTCACAGCCCAGCTCAGAGTGCAAGTGCAACAAACAGGAAAGAACTGAGGACCAACATCAGAAGTTGTTCTCTGATCTCCATACACAGGCTAAGGCACTCCTGTACCTTCACATATACCTTGTATACACATACATGCACAAGCAAAAATAAATACTTAAAAAGAACAAAGCATCATGACCTCTATATAAAAATATCATAATGAAACCTAATTACTTTGTATGCTAATTTAAATTAATTCAAAAAGTAATAAAAAATAGGAACTTGGAAATAATGAAGGTATAAATGAATGAATGAAAGAGAAAATACTTTTCTACAGAGAAGCACATGGACTGAGTTGACAGTGTAACAGATGATTGCAGCCACTTTGACAAGTTTTCCCCTAGTTCCCACTCAGTGTGTAGGGTTTTGTTTGTTTGTTTGTTTTAGTTAAGATCTCCAGAAAAGATGTCCACAATAAACTACCATGGATGTGACCGAGATGACCAAGAATAAGCAGAAGTTTGATGTCAAGAAGAAGACAGAGATGGATTCCAGAGCTCAGCTCACATTCTCCTTTATTTTTTTATTTTATTTTATTTTATTTTATTTTATTTTGGTTTTTCGAGACAGGGTTTCTCTGTGTAGCCCTGGCTGTCCTGGAACTCACTCTGTAGACCAGGCTGGCCTCGAACTTAGAAATCCGCCTGCCTCTGCCCCCTAAGCGTTGGGACTAAAGGTGTGCGCCACCACTGCCCAGCTTCACGGTCTCCTTTTTATTTAGTCCTCTGGGATTGGGATGCAATGTGACCAGCTGCTTCCTACACTTGCTGCTGTGCCTTCAGGACATGAGGATGGTACCCTCAAACTGTGCGTCATGGAATAAGCCCTTCCTCATGTTGCTTTTACATATAGTTAAGTGCTATATAAGGCATGCCTAGGAGGTGAGAGAACAATCTGCTAGAATAGGTTCTTTCTCCCATGTGGATCTAGAATCACACTGAAGTGCTGTCAGGCTTGGCAAGCAAGCATCGTTACCTGGTGACCTACATGCCCCCCTCCCCGACACACACACACACAGAGAGAGAGAGAGAGAGAGAGAGAGAGAGAGAGAGAGAGAGAGAGAGAGAGAGAGGGAGACCGGGGAGCAAGCGTGAATCCAACCTCTTTCCTATACTGGCTGACATCCCATTTCCCCACATTCACAGAGATGCATTTCCTCTTTACAGTTTAAGAATATTTCTATATTATTAAGACAAAAGGCTCATTTGAGAAGCCTGTAGTTGAGCTATCAGAAAGGGAGAGTGTCCCCTGTACAAGCAAGATCCAGGAAGCAGTTCCCCAAACAAACAAACAAAAATGAAACACTGACTCTCTTCCACCCATCCAGACTAGAAAACAGCTGAGTGTCCTGGCTTGTGTCAGCTGCCTGAGCAGACACACATCAGCCTGCCCATGTTTGCATGGAGGGAACTATGCTGGAGATGCATGGTCAGCATCTTACCCTAACCCAGGGAGAGCCCACATTGCTGTATTCTTCTATTATTTCCACTGATGCTGCTCTTTTCAGTGTACTAAATAAACTTGTCCTTCTCCCAACTCTGATATAAACAGTAAATTCTTTCACTGACCCAGGAAGTTCCCCAACACAGACTTGACAATTCAGTTGGGATTTTTCCCCCACTGCAATTCTTTAAAAAACCTGATGAGCCTCAGCCTAGAAGAGAGTTTGCCTGGGGTCCTTTCTCCTGCTGTAACTGCCAAGTCTCTTTGTGTTCCCATTTATTTCCTCCCTATAAACAAGAACAATACTTAGGTGCTACTGGGCCAATTTGTGAGCTGAACTAACCAGGGCTCTGGGGCTTGACAGTAATTACAGCCCTCAGAGTTACTTCTTCAGGGACTCACCCACCATGGGTCACTGTTTTAAAAAAAACAAAAAAAAACAAAAAAAAAAACAGAAGGAGGAGATTATATCTGCCTTCCAGGAGGGATGGGCTGTCTGGAAACACGTCCACATTGTAGGGTAGGGGTTCTTTAATTCTAGCATGTCCTGAAATAATAGCTTTTAAAGAGTACGTTTGTGTCTGTGACTTAGTTTCCTGAAGACAGACCCCCTTATCCACAACCTCCCCACCCCACCCCCACCCCACATAATAGTGTCTCGAGTTCCTGATCTTCATTTCCTGGAGGCAGATGAAAGCTGGCAACAAGGAAAGCCTCAGGGGCCAGGGCACCTGGGAGGCTGGCCAGGAACCTGCCCATAACAACCAGAGCTCGCCCCTCTTGCCTGTTCCCACAGGTTTCCCACTAAGCTTCATTGTCTTTTTATTTCTAGTTCCCTCATCCTCTGTGGCAACCCCTCACTCTGAGAGAAACTGAACCATGGGTGAGTCTGCACATTGTCCCCTGCTGACTCACCTGCCGGCCTGTGCTCAGTCAGCACCCATCCCAGCACTCAGGGTAGGTGTCTGTCCTTCACACTTGCATTTCTCTCTACCACATCCACTGGGCCAACTCCTTAAAGGGTAGCTCTGGCTTCACTGCCCACAAGCCCACAGCTCACATGCCCTCACAACAGTGCAGAAACTAAAATTACTCTCAGACCAGGTAAACTTTTCAGACAGCCACACGAAGCAGTGTCTCTACTCAGCATCCTTAGAAACTGGGTCTCCAGAAAGAGGAAGCAGGAGTCTGGATGTTCCCTTGTGTCCTCATGGATCTTTGAATGCCCTAGAATCCGGGAATTGGTTCAGGGATTGGTTCAGCCACACTTGAGAACTACATTCCAAGTCAGAGCCTACAAAAACTAGCTTCTCTTTCCCTTCCTGATGTGAGTTTGAGCAGCCAAAAAGGAGGCCTCTTCTAGGACCATGCCAACTCCATGACACTCAATGTTTACAAATTAGGCATACCTGTACCCTGCTCTTAACTTCTCATGTCCATCAATAACCCTCAAGACCAACATGCCAAGGAAAGATAAGACAAACAAAGATATAATTAGGAAAGAAGGTATGGGTGTCTCTGACCCATCCAGGGTCACTAGATTTAACAAATGTGCAGCCCAGATGCCCACATAAAAATGAGCCTCAGATATGTAATTGTTTTTATGCACACGCACAGTTTGGGACATGATTACTGTAAGGATTATTTATGGCTTCATCTGTCTGCTGTGCGGTAGGCCTGACTTCGAGTGTAGGCAAGACAGTGCTGACCAGAAAGCTCAGGAAAGCCACCAGGTTGTAAAGAAAGACAGGAAAAGGGGTATGTTAAAAAGACACACTATCAGGCTAATGAGTTAATGTACCCCAAGGAATTAAAATTCTACCCAGGAGTCTCATGCTAGGAGGAGGAGGAACTTGCCCCTCAGGAGATAGTTTTGACAGCTGGTCAGACAATGATGAGCAAGACCACACCTTAAGCAGAACTGTTTAGCTATATGGTCTCTGGCCCTCTGTTTAAACCTAAATCATGTCAGGACTCTGAAGATGGTCTTGGTTGAGGGGGTTGTGTGGTCAGCAGCCTGCTTGCTCTTCTCCATGTAGCCACACTGAACAAATCTTCCTCTGCTTCTATTACTTGTCTCTTCCATTGGCATAATGGTGGCAAATGGCTGAGCCCCTATTACTAGGGCTACAAGACTCCAGGCTTTGATCCGGTTTTTTTTTTTTTTTTTTTTTTTTTTTGGTTTTTCGAGACAGGGTTTCTCTGTGTAGGCCTGGCTGCTCTCCTGGAACTGGTCTACAGCTGTCTGTAGACCAGGCTGGCTTCAAACTCAGAAATCTGCCTGCCCCTGCTGGGATTAAAGGCATGTACCACCACTGCCTGGCTCCAGCCTTTGATCCTAAACACTCCAGTAACAGGGTGAATCCTGAAGCCAATGGAGAATGTCAGGCACTTTGTGGCACCAATGGCACCAGAGAATGGATTGTGGAGTTCCTTGTCCATTTCATGTTGTTTGTTTTGTTTTTTTCATTTACAGTACGCTTGGAAACCACATGGGGAAAATGATCAGGGTACTCAGCTGGAGGCTATCAAGGGTGAAGATGGTGCATTCATACCAAGCTGTCAAGCTGAAACCCATGATATCTATCTCTTTTCCTGCTGTAAAATCCTATGACCCAGTAAACCTTCTGGGGTATGGAGACTCTGGGATAACTTAATATAGACAGGGCCTTTGGGATACAGCACAGGGTCTTCCCATGTGATTTGCACAGATGCAGATTAACTAACTGCATCACATCTAAGACAGCAAACCATTTGAAAGGCAGCACCGTACGTCGTGTCTGAAGTTAGAAGTTTTAGCTGATTCAAGGTAAGAGCTTCTTCACAGAAAATGACAGGTTTATTCATTGTTCCTTCTTCCCCAGCTGAGTAGTTTTAGGGAAGATGTCTGGAAAGACCAAAAGGGCTTCAGATGGCAGAGCAAATGCTGTCTTAAATCTGCATAAAGATGTGAGGGCCAAACAGGAGATGGGAAGCAGCAAAGGACCAGCTCTCTAAGGGTGGATTTCAAGGGCCTCCAAGCCAGAGGAAGGGTTGTGTGCAGAGGTGGGGACTTTCCCATGAGCAGGAAGTCCTAAGGGATTTGACTTTGACAATCTTACAGCAAGCTGATCTCCACACAGCCCAAGGGAAGGGATTCTGTGGGGGTATGGGGCAGGGATGGAAGAAAGAGTTACATAAAGCACCATTCAAGGAAAAGCTACATGTGGCTTACACCATGCCAGGCCCTAATGTGCTGTGTGACAGTGTTGACTGGTCTGCAAAGCAGAAATCCTTACACATGTTGTTGGTCTCAGATGTCAGCTTGACTGAGAGACACATAGGACTGGAGAAAGAAAATTATCTGTATCTATGAGATTGTTTCCAAAGACAGCTGACACATGGGATGGTAAGTAGGCAGGGAGGACTTTGAACAGGATCAACACCTTAAAACAGGCCAGATGGGGGCTGGCGAGATGGCTCAGCGGGTAAGAGCACTGACTGCTCTTTCTAAGGTCCTGAATTCGCATCCTAGCAACCACATGGTGGCTCACAACCACCCGTAATGAGATCAGATACCCTCTTCTGGTGCTGTCTGAAGACAGCTACAGTGAATTACACTGGAAGGAGCAGGGGCCAGAGGGAGTGGGGGCCGAGTGAGCGAGGCCGGCAGAGGTCCTGAGTTCAATTCCCAGCAGCCACACACATGATAGCTCACGGCCATCTGTACAACCATAAATAAATAAATTAAATAAATAAATAAATAAATCTAAAACACACACACACACACACACACACACACACACACACACAAAACCAGGCCAAATGCCTGAAAGAAGTGGAATTGGGGTCCTGGCTGTGAAATGGCTCAGCAGATAAACAACTTGCTACCAGGCTTAATGACCAGAGTTTGAGTTCCAGAATCCACATGGTGGAAAGAAAGAACCAAATTCTGCAAGTTATCTTTCTACTTTCACATTAGTTTAAAAAAAAAAAAAAAAAAAAAAAGAGTAAAATAAAGAGGCAGAGCAGTAAGCCGGGTGGCACCTCTCTGTTCTGAGTGACAACAACTGTACCTGATGCCAATGACATCAGTCAGACTCCAGCATCTTTGACCTTTCATTGAGGACTCAGCACCAACAACACTCCAGGGAGACTGTAGGCTTTGGGGCACTGGGTCAAGTCTGTTAAAAATGGCCAACTTCCTGGGTGGGAACCTGGTTCTCTACCATACTAGCATGCAGATAGTCCTTACACGTACTTGGTCTTCTTCCACTAGAGAACCCTGCCTAACACCCTTGTTTTCACATGAGAAAACTGCAGCCCAGAGGCCTGGTAACCTGCCAAGGAGATGCATGCTCCATGGATAGCAGTGCCAATATTGTCACCCAGGGCTACTTGCACCAAAGTCTGTTGTATGCTCCTCCCAGTCCCCAGCCCATCTCAGTCCAATCTCAGCTTCAGGCAGTTTTGGGGAAGATATTAAATTTTTCACAACTCCAGCCTACAATAGATAGAAGACTCATCACAAAGATCTCTCAACCTCTGGGTTGCATGTTTTTACTGTCTGTTAAGTGTCCATGCAAAGCTGCATGTCCTCAGCTCCTAGGTCCTGGTCATGTTTCACCCCATAGAAATCACAGAGACCAGCAAAAAGTGAAAGGTTTTGGATGAATAGATGAAAAATGACAACTGTCAGTTCGATGATAGCCAATGCTATCCATTTGACAGGATCTAAAATCACCTAGGAAACAAGGCTTTGGATAGACCCATGAGAAATGATGTAGATTAGGTTAGTCTCTGGCTGTCCCTGTGAGGGATCATATTAATGAGCTTAAGATGGGAAGACTCACCTTAAATGTGGGCAGTCTTACCACACACCACGCCATGGAGTCTTGGACTGAATAAAATGAGAAAGCAAACTAAACACCACCCTTCATGTTTCTCTGTTTCCCCACCATAGATACGACCTGACCAGCTGCCTCATGCTCCTTGCCCCTGCCCTCCCTGCCACAGTGTAACACATCCCCTCCAACTTGAGCCAAAATAACCACTTTGTTTCTTTTTTATAGTTTATTTACGTATGTGCATTGGTGTTTTGCCCGCATGTATGTCTGTATGATGGGGTCAGATCCTGGAGTTAGACAGCTGTGAGCTGCCATGTGGGTGCTGGGAATTGAACCCAGGTCCTCTGGAAGAGCAGACAGTGCTCCTAACCATCTCTGCAACTCCTCCACTTCACTTTTTGAGTTGTTTTTTGTCGGATGTTTTGCCACAATAAGACACAAACCTTCCTTCTTGTTCTGCTGCTAACATCAGCCTTCCCTGCTGCACTGTGACTTAGAAACAACTTCCTGGGGCTGGAGAGATAGCTCAGGGATTAAGAGCACTGGCTGCTCTTCCACAGGTCCTGAATTCAAATCCTAGCAACCATATGATGGCTCACAACCATCTGCAATGGCATCCAATGCCTTCTTCTGGTGTGCTTGAAGACAGCTAAAGTGTTCTCATATAAATGAATAAATGAATTTAAAAAAAGAAGAAAAAGTCTAATTTTTTTAAAAAAAAGAAAGAAACAACTTCCCCATTTTCAAAATTATAAAAGCAAGGCCAAGGCAGAAGTGCTGCAAGTTCAAGAACAGCTTGAACTATGTGGTGGGCACCAGGCCACCCAGGTGGCAAGATCTGTCTCAAATACCTAATTAATTAATTAATTAATATAATAATAAAATAAATAAATAAAAATTACTAAGGTATGGTAGAATCCTGTTGTCCCAGTACTAAGAAGGCAGAGGCATTAGAGGCTAGTATGAGTTACAAAATGATACTCTCAAAACAGAATTAAGCAAAACAAAACCACAAATGGAAGATAAGTATATTAAGAGTCTGTCTCTCAAAAATCAAGAAAAATCTTACTCTCCCACACTGCCAATGATAGTTATTATGTTCATCATTTCCCTCAACAAAAACCTATAACAGGTTTTGAAACCCAATTTAAGTAGTATTTTTATAGTCAGTTGTAGACAATGAGTTTTTTCATTCAGTGCATACATTTTGTTGATGTTTTCTTTCTGAATTACCTTGGTAGCACTGACGTGCTGAAATACTTTTCATTTAATCTTTTTATTGAGACAGGGTCTCAAGTGACCCAAGTTGGTCTACAAACTCACTAAGTGGGAAAGGATGACCCTGAACTTCTGATCCTCCTGTTTCCACCTCTTAAGTACTGGATTACAGGTGCTTTTACCATGCCCAGTGACATTAGAAATGGAACACAGGGCTTCACGAATTTAGGCAAGCACTGGACCACGTGAGCTAAATCTCTAGACTGTTGAATTACTACACTGTTAAACACTGAGGTGTTTTTCTCTGCAGGAAACATCTTCCTGCTTGCAGTTTTTCTGAGAATAGAATTAGTTTGGGGGAACAGATTCCTAAGAGAAATAAATAATGGGCCCGAAGCAACATATATAGGAAGGGCTCTAAAGAGGAGTCCCTCATGAAATTATCAGTGACTTTTTAAAATGTTTTACTTATTTTTATCTTATGTGCACCGATGTTTTGCCTGCATGTTTGTCTATGTGAAGGTATCAGATCCTCAGAGATTGGAGTTAGACAGTTGTGAGGTACCATGTGGGTGCCAGTAATTGAACCCAGATTCTCTGGAAAATCAGCCAGTGCTCTTAACCACTGAGTTTCTCTAGCCCACAGTAAATTGTAACTGTGCGTTGTCATTGATTGTTGGAGAAAATGCTGGTATTGTTATGGAAGCATTAGATTTTAGGAAGGTTGTAAGGAAGTAAAAGTCACCCACATCTCACCGGTTCAGAGGCGGTCAGCAGCACACATGTGTTACTTCCTTTTCATTCAGTTTTAATGGAAGATTTTCATCTGTTAGTTTCAGTACACGTGTGAATTAAAGTAATGATGATGATACTCTAAATAAATTAGAGTCGTCTTTTCTTTGCATGTAGCAGCTAAGTGTTTTCCGTTTCATAAGTCCCAGATCAAGAAGAGCATAATTTCCTTTGAATAGATGTAGTCTGTTTCCCATTATCTTATTTCAAAACACTTAAACAGACTCCAAACTTTTGCTTTTAAAAAGGGTTGCCAGGAGTCATGACTCAGAAAACAATCTGTGCTTTGAGTAAACAGAAATAAAAACTACTTTTTTTGTTTTGTTTTGTTTTGTTTTTCAACACAGGGTTTCTCCATGAAAAAATGGTTGTCCTGGAAGTTGATCTGTAATGGACCAGGATGGCCTTGAACTCAGAGACGCGCTTACCTCTACTTCCCTAGTGCTGGGATTAAAGGTGTACAACACCACTTCTGGTTGCTTCCTTCCCAGCACTTGGGAAGCAGAGGCAAGTGGATTTCTGAGTTCGAGGTCAGCCTGGTCTACAGAGTGAGTTCCAGGACAGCCAGGGCTACACAGAGAAACCCTGTCTTGGGGGGCAGGGGAGAGAAAGAAACCCAGAGACAGAATCTTCAGGAGTCCTGGCAATGGCTCATTCCTTGAGAAAGCTTTGACTTTCACTGTGTGGCTTCAGGCACATCACATAGCCTAGATCAAAGCTTCTTATTAAAGTGCAGGTTGTGACCCATACACACAGGGTCACAGTGAGGGGTGGGAAGTGGAGGATGGCAACACTAAAAGATTTCTGAACATAAAATAGACAAAAGTTAATTAAAACGTGTATGAGTCATCCAAAGAAGGGATTCTGGTGGTACCTCCCAAGGTCAACTCTCTACAGCCCGGTTCTGGACACACAGCATGCACGCTTTGCAGGAAGCCATCCAATACAGGGCCAATGAAGGCTGCCAGAAGCAGCACTGCTCAGTTGTGAGGTTATCCCATGCTAGAATTGCACTGTTTGGCTGAGCATGCAAAGTTTTCTCCTTTTAAAGTATAATGGTTTGACTATGGAAAACAAAGACTCACTACTTTCCTGCCATCATTCTTCAGCATGTAAGTAACAGATTAATATAACCTTTGGGTTGTAGTCTGTAAGAGAAGCAAATCCATCTATCTCATTAAAATGCAAACTATTTGATCCATCTCATTAATATGTAAATTATTTAATGTTTAATAGGACCCTGGTAAAAAGGGTGTCAAAAGTTTCAAATTAGATGGTGGAGGTCCTGATACAAAAGGCCTGCTGGCTATTTCCTTACACCTGCCTGCACCCTGTAAACAAGATTTCTCAATACACTCCACTAGTCTCTCTTAAATTGCCACCTGCTAGCTGCCCCACCTGGACTCACAAGGATTTCCTTAGACAGCTGGGGTGTGCAGAGCAGGGTCAGGGTGCTTCCCTGAAGGAGCCGGTCAGAGCAGGTGGTGCTGCTTCCTACTTGTGGAGAGAAAGGTAAGGGCAAACTTCCTATGCTGAAAAACAAAACCACCATCAAACAGACAACCAACATACCATGAGTGGGGGTGGGGAAGTGGAGGGGTGGGGGGTGTCCTGTGCTGTCATTTGTGTGATAGAACAGAAAGCCAAAATTACAAATATTAAAAGAAAAAGAAAGGAAAGAAGGATGGCTGAACCAGGAATGGATTAAAAAAACAAAAATAAATCCCCAGGCTTGGGGAAAGCAGTGAAAAGGCCACTGTGGGCAGTCACAGAGTGAATACTGACCTCTGCATTACACCTTTACTCACGGAGGTAAGTGATGCCGGTGTGGGGGTGTCATAGCAGCGACAGAAGAACAGCATCCTTCAGTCCAGGAAAAGAAAGCTGTTACTTTCTCTTTACAAATAAGGGTTATTAGGAGAAAGGATTCCAAAACCATAATCAGGCCTCAATATGCCAGAGCATGCATACACGCACACATGTACGAACACACACATACATGTGCACACACACATGCACATGCATGCACACACATGTGCACATGTGCACACACACACAGGTCAGACCTGACAGAAACTTTAAAGGGAAAGTGAGGCTTGTTTTTAAATTCTAGAGGGGAACTTTATTAGAATAAGACATAGGAAGATAGCCTTGAGAGGGATGGGAGGAAGAGCCTCAAGAGCAAAGAAAATATTTGACCTTCATGGACCTGGGAGGCGGGGGTTGAGGGAACAGGGGTTAGGGGTTTCATGTTTCACGTTATGTGATTTAGTTCAACATAGCCTGCATAACAAAGAACACGGAAAAGTCAGGTAACTTAAGACTGCTTCCTAACTGTTCCAGAGAGAGAGAGAGAGAGAGAGAGAGAG
>JADRCD010102423.1:7781-20470 GCA_019843815.1 Montemys delectorum | reverse complement strand
GGGGGGGGCTAATATCCACTTAGTAGTGAGTATATACCATGCATGTCTTTTTGGGTCTGAGTTACTCACTCAGTATGATGTTTTCTAGTTCCATCCATTTTCCTGCAAAACTCAGGATCTCCTCATTCTTAATAGCTGAATAGTCCGTAGTGTAAATAAACTACATTTTTCTGTATCCTATCTTCTGTTATGGGACATCTGGGTTGTTTCTAGCTTCTGGTTATCACAAACAAGGCTGCTATGAGCACAGTGGAACACATGCCACTGTAGCATGGTGGGGCATCTTTTGGGTATATTTCCAAGAGAGGTATTGCTTGGTCCTTCATGTAGATCTAATTCCAATTTTCTGAGGAACCTCCAGATTGATTTCCAGAGTGGTTGTACCAGTTTGCAATCCCAGCAATGGAGGAATGTTCCTCTTTGACCACATCCTTGCCAACCTGTGTTGTCCCCTGAGGTTTTTATCTTAGCCATTCTGATTGGTATAAGGTGGCATCTCAGGGTCATTTTGATTTTCATTTCTCTGATCACTTTGAACATTTCTTTAAGTGATTCTCAGTCATTCAAGATTCCTCTGTTATAAATTCTGTTTATTTCTATACCCCATTTTTGGATTTGGGTTATTTGTTTTTTGGTAATTAGCTTCTTGAGTTCTTTATATATTTTGGATATTAGCCCTCTATAGGATGTGGGGTTAGTGAAGATTTTTTCCCAAGCTGTAGGTTGCCAATTTGTCTTATTGACTATGTCCTTTTAAATCAATATATAATTGGCCTTTCCAATTTGCTTCTTTCCTTATATCTTACAACAGTCACTAAATTTAATTTTAACCTCATTGAATCTATTCAAAACAAGTTGATCTTAAAAATTACTACATTACAAATTAGTTTAAAAGCATTAATATTAACTTACAGTGTCAGAATAATTTGGATAAACCTGTGAACTCATTTAAATTAAGCAAAACTAATAGGAAAACTGTACAGAAAAGCCAAAGTAACATGGTTTTAATCTCTAATTTTGTCATTTACTAATTATGTGACTTTTATGTGTTATTTCTAATTTCTTTTATGTGTAATTTACTAATTATGTGTAAATTTCTCTTCTTTAGACTTTCTACTTCTATTCTCAAAATGGGATAATAAAAGTAAAGTGTAATCTAATAGGTTATAGTATTTTGAGAATATGTTACCTTCTTTACACAATGGAGAAATCTTAATAACGAGAAGCATTCAACATTCTCATTAGTTAATATTACCTTTTATCTGAGAAAATTTGGTGTGTTTCAACTTATCTTTTGTATTTACATAAATATTTAAATTTGGAAAACATGGAGAATTTTTGTTTTAATACAGTGTAACTAACTCTGTTAACTAAAATTACACCAATAATGATAGTTTCATATGGTAATATATTCAATGTTTTTAGTAACAAGATAGATTTGGTACTGCAAAGACTATATTTATAATTTTTAAAGACCACATGGTTTAATATTTAGTTTTAAGGAAGAGACAGTCACATATGAAAATGTTGAAACAGAAGATTAGATGTTTTATCAATCAAAGACCATATAAGTATGTGCTTATAGGATTATATTTGTTTCACACTTAATTTTTTTGGCATATTCTTTTGAATCATTTTATGAAAATAAGAGAAAAAAATTTATCTATAAATATCCATGGTCTTGAAATGTTGGTTAAGGTCATTTCCAATTTCTAGCTCAGTATGAATAGAACAGTAATAAAAATAAATGAGCAAACATCTAAGTCGTAAGATGGAGAGTTCTCTAGGTAGTACAGCTACATGTTTTAGGAGATGTATTTTTCACAAGGATTTGCATAGTGACTTACCACTTTGCACACATACCAGTAATTAATATGTGCTCCTCTTTCACATGTCCTCACCATGATCTGTTGTCATTTGTTTTAGTATCCTTGGCTTTGAAATTCTGGATAAAGTAGGATGGAATCTCAAAGTAGTTTTAATTCTTGCTTCCCTGATAGCAAAGCATTGGACACTTTTGAAAATTTTTCCAAGGTATTTGAAATTCAAATTTTGAGAGCTCTGTATTTGGATCTACACTCCATTTTTAAATTAGATTACTTGTTTTCTCAATGTTAAATTTTATCACCCCCTTTTTATATTATAGATAGTAACTCTCTATCAGATGCATAAATGATCAAACACCTTTCTCATTCTGTAGGCTGCTGCCTCACTCTATTGATAGTGTAGATAGAAGTTATTTTAGCTTCATGAGACACCACTTTTAATTGTCAGTCTGAATGCCTGTGATATTGGTCATTTGCAGAAATTCCACCCCTGTACCAATGGGATCAAGTTTATTCTTTATTCTGTTTTCTATCAAGTTCAGCACATCTGGTCTTATGTTGAGGTGCTTGATCTACTTGGAGTTAGATTTTGTGCATGCTGACAGATTTGGATCCATTCTCAATCATTCATGGGTAGTTGAGGAGGAAGTGCTAAGGCTGGCAGGGAGAAGAAAGAGAAATAGAATGGAGAGAAAGAGGGCATAAGTAACTTACCTGATTCCTAGTCAAATATGTTCTCAGGTAGAGAATAGTTCTGGTGGAGTAGTGCTAGGAGGAATGACTGACAATAGTAGAGAAAACTAGATAAGAGGGCATTGGGTTCCCTTCTCTGACTCCAAGGCTCAAGGAATGGAATTAGGTTGAGAAGGAGATGTTCAGACATGGAAATGGCAGCAGATTAATAATACTCTCAAGAGTCTATAGGTGGGAAGGTGAGCACAAATAGCCTATACAAAGGCTATGCTAAATGAAAATTGAATTTCTATAATTATAACTCTTTTAAAATTCCAAATTCTCTTAATCATGAGTTCCTATACAATCTGTAGCAAAGAAAATAACAGAACAGAATAAACATTCCTTAAAAAAAAAAAACAGAAAGTATTTGGGTACAGCAAGACATGATCATGTTCAAAACAAACATCCAGTAGAGACAATGTACAATCTTAGGTATTCATGACATCTGTATGGTACAGCACCTCTCTTAGGATTATGCCAGCTCTACTTTACAGTCATTCCTTAATTGGCAGATGCTTCATGGTTCATCCTGGCATCTCAATTATTAGGGATCTTTAATTTAACTTAGGAGTCACCCTCACATCATAACATAATATCTTTCTAGGACCATTCTGCAAGAACTAAAATGTTATATATGTATTCAATGGACTCAACTGCCCATTCATAATCCCTCAAGATTGCATCCTGGATCTTTACAAGACAAACATCACCAAACAATACTTTCAAGTTCTGCTGGAAGATCAGAGTGTAGCTGATTATCCTTGGACAAAATTTGTCTTACCTTCTATTCTTGGAAATTACTTTCAAGGAAACTACATCATTATAGGCTTTTCTTCTTTAATAAGTTTAGATCTTTACAAGATGGAGTCTCCAAGTTATAAGTTTGTCCTCTAGGCACAATCATGATACTCATACAACCCATAAGGCTTCTTTTAAGTGGTATTGATCTCTAACAATTACAGCTGCTTTTTTAAAATCAACTAGACTACCCTTCTTCCTTACACTTATACAATTTCTCATTTCACCTTTACTCATGTTCTAAGTACACAGCAGATTAAAGGCAAATTTTTCACCAAACATCAAGGAAATGATCCATCCATACCACAGGTTCTGACTCCTTGACCTTCTCCAAAATTTCATGAACTAGGGCTTGTCTTTACTCCTGCCCTTCACTCACAAGAAAGCCACACAAAATTCTTTAAATTCTGTTCAAATATATAATGGCTTTTTAGACCAAAATTTGAAATACTTTTGCATTTCTCTCACATAGCTTTTTCAGGGCCATAACAGCCACATGGCTATGTTTATTACAATAATAGACCCACTCTTGGTACCAATTTTTATTTGTTTTGTTTTACTATTGCAATAATAAAATACTCCGATAAAAACAGCATTGGGTAGAAGGAGTTTATTTGGCTCACAATTGCAGGTTATATTCTACCATTATGGAAAAGTCAAGGTACTAGTATCTTGAATTTACTGATAATACTACAATCAGAGAGAAAAACAGAGTGAAACCATGCATGTATGCTCATTATGTTCACATGGAGCATGAGTTTATTAAGATAAACCCTGAGTGGGTTTAAGATCAGAATAATTATGACAATAATGTTTAGCATGTATCAAACACTGTAATCATTTTCATAAATTTCATTTGATATTGTTCTTTTAACATCTCTGTGAGATTGTACTTAGTAATAGCCACTTATTATTTTTTTGTTTAAAGCTACTTGAATAATATCAAATTGCTAATAAGAGGCTAATTTTTTTCTAATTATAGATGGTAGAATATGATGTAGTTGTCACAGTCTACTGCTTTTCAAAAGCCTTAAAGCTTAGAAAGAATAAGCTCATTAATAGAAGAGTGCTCAAGGTGAAGACAGAGTAAGATAATGTTAAATATCAGACATTCTTGTAAGGTATAAATTTATTACAGTTTATGTTTTCTCAGTGGTAGGTTGAGATTGCCTTTGGAATTATGGACATTTGTTGTCATAAAGATCTATGATGTCATGAATGGAATGAAAAAAAGTAGGAAAATTGAGACATTAAGTTTATTTGGAGGTATTTACAGAAGAACAAATATGAGATGCAACGATTGCCTTTTAAATATTTCATTGTCTATTTCCCTGGACATATGCATAATATTAGCCTTGAAGAACAAATTTCCTACTCATTGAGAAGAATTGTTTATAGCAGCAGCCTGTCTCTACACAGACTGAGTTGGTGAAACCTTCTGAGACTGTTTTTCAGGAAAAAATGTTCTATCCATTAGATAATAATTTTATCCTCAGTGTAACTCTCAGAATTAAAAAAATAATAATCAAAGTTCAAAGGAGTTTAATAAGAAAAATTCAAAACGTATGTACTGAGACACATAGATCACATAGACCCTTCAAAACTCTTAGTAAATTCAGAATTTGGACTCATTTCAGGAAAATATTAGTACTGAGCTCAGTTTTTAATCATAAAGGTGCTAGCATATAGGGGTGAAGGTGCTATCTACCCACAATCTTGACTTCTTTATGTTCAATGAGTTGTGTAGATGTTGTTAGTAAACCATGGACACTTGTTCTCAGTTTGTGTAGAATAACCTACAGTCTTGACAGCAGGCTGGAATTTTGGGGAATTCTCATGGATCCCATTTGACCAATAACTCAATTACATCTAACAAAATCCTGATACTAGCAACTTGTGACAAGAGATGACCAGTTTGAACATACATGCGCGCACACACACACACACACATACACACACACACACACACACACACACACACACACACACATATATGTATCTATATATAAGATTCTACTGTATTAAGTTTCCATACTACCCTTGAAATGGCTCTGAATTTCAGCATCCTCTCCCAATATCCCCTCCTTCATTTTCTTTGACCTTCCCATTCAGCCCCCAAACCATCTATAACTCTTTATTTCCATTTCATAAAAGATTTCTGTAACCTCAAGTCCCTTACTCTATACACACAGTCTGTGGTTCTATGGATGGTAGCTTGATTATCATTGACTTCACAGGTAATGTCCACTTATAACTGAATACATATCATATCTATCTTTCATAATTTGGCATACATCACTGAGGATTTTTTGATTGTCCTATAGTTACTTGCAAATTTCATGATGTTTATTTTTTATGGATGCATATTATCTTGTTATAAAAATGCACCACATTTTCTTTATCTTTGTGTTTGTTATATAAATGTACCGTTCATTTATTTTTCCCATGAGGGATGTGATGATTTGAATATACTTGGTGTAGCCTTGTTGGATTAGGTATGTCACTGTGGGTGTGAGCTTTAATATTCTAGTCACAGCTGCATAGAACCTAGACTTCTGCTAGCAGCCTTCAGATGAAGATATAAAACATTCAGCTCCTCCTGCACCATGCCTGCCTGGACACTGCAGTGTTCTCATTTGATAACAATGGACTGAACCTCTGTACTTGTAAGCCAGCCCCAATTGAATGCTGTCTTTATAACAGTTGCCTTGGTCATGGTTTCTGTTTTGTGTTCACAGTAGTAAAACTCTAAGACAAGGGACATCTAAGTTCTTTCCAATTTCTGACTGCAATGAACAAAGTTGAGGAAGTGTCCATGTGGTAGGATGAATGACCATCCATTAGGTATGTACTCAAGAGTAGTATAGTTGGATCTTGAGATAGATTGCTTCCGAACTTTCTGAGGAACATCCATATTGATTTACATCTTGGCTGTACATGTTTGCACTCACACCAGCAATAGATGAGTGATTTCCTTTATTTATGTCCTTGCACCATGAGTTGTCATTTGTATTATTGATTTTAGCCATAAGTTTTGATTTATTTTCCCTAATGGCTAAGGAAGTTGATTATTCAAGTTTCTTATCCACTTTAATTTCTTCTTTTGAGAATTATCTGTTGAAGTCTGTGCCCCAATTTTTTAATTTACATTATTTTATTTGTTTACATTCCAAATGTTGTCCCCCTTCCTGGTTCTTCCTCCCAGAGCTCTTCACCTCATCCCTCTTCCCCTTTGCTTCTGAGAGGTTGCTCCCCCAACCTATCCACACATTGCAACCAGCATCTCCCTTCCTTGGGACTTTAAGTTCTACAGGATTAAATGCATCCTCTCCCACTGAATCCAGACAAGGCAGTCCTCTGCTACATATGTACCATGGGCAGGGTTGGGGGTGGGCAATGGACCAGTCCATGTATGCTCTTTGATTGTTGGCTTAATTTCTGGGAGCTCTGAGGAGTTTGAGTTAGTTGATATTGTTGTTCTTCCTATAGGGTTGCATTCCCCTTCAACTCCTTCATTCCTTTCTCTAACTCTTCCATAGGGGTCCCTGACCTCAAATGGTTCCTTGTAAGTATCTGCATCTATCTCAGTGATCTAATGGTAGAGCCTCTCAGAGGATAGCTCTGCTAGGGTCCTGTCTGCAAGTACAATGTGACATCAGTAATAGTGTCAAAGTTTGATACCTGCACATGGGATGAATTCCAAATTGGGCTGGTCATTGGACAGCCTTTCCTTTAGTCTCTGATCCATTTTTGTCCCTGCTTTTCCTTTAGACAGGAAAATTTGTGTCACAAATTTTGAAGATGAGTAGGTGGCCCCATGCCTCAATTGCGGACCATATATATCTACTAGAGATGGTCTCTTCAAGTTACATCTCTCTACTGTTGGATTTTGGCTAAAACCATCCCCATTGGGTCCTGAAAGCCTCATATATCTGAAAGTCTCTGGGACTTTCTAGAGGTTCCCCCAGACTCTACCCCAAACTTCTTCATATTTTGATTCATTCTCCTGGCCTATTCTCTAGGCTTCTATCCTACCTCTTCCCATACCTGATGCTGCTTCTCCTTCACCCCCTCCCTCCCTGCTCCCACTGAGATTCTTCTCTCCTATCTCCTGTGATTTTTTTCCCCTTCTAAGTGGGATTGGAGTATCCACACTTGGGCCTTCCTTCTTTTTAAACTTCCTACATTCTGCTAGTTGTATCTTGGGTATTCTGAACTTTTTGGCTAATATCCACTTAATCAGTGAGTTCACACCATATATGTCCTTTTGGTTCCAGGTTACATCACTCAGGATATTTTTTAGTTCCATTCATTTGCGTGCAAAATTCATGGTGTCCTCATTTATAATAGCTGAGTAGTATTCTATTGTGTAAATGAACCACATTTTCTATATCCATTCGATTAAGGGATATCTGAGTTGATTACAGCTTCTGGCTATTATAAATGAGGCTGCTATGAACATAGTGGAGCAAGTGTCCTTGTGGTGTGGTGTGACATCTTTTGGGTATATGCCCAGGAGTGGTCTAGCTGAGTCTTTAAGTAGAACTATTTCCAATGTTGTAAGGAACCACCTGATTGATTTCCAGAGTAGTTTTACAAGTTTGCAATCCCACTACCAATGGGGGAGTATTCCTCTTTCTCTATATCCATTTTTAAATTGGATTACACACACGTACACACACACATATGCCAATACCACATGTGTAATCGGTGAAAACCTCTTCTTTTCTATGGACTGCTGCTACCTTGCCTTTTGCAGTAAAAAAGCTTCTCATTTTCATTAGGTGCCATCTCTGAATTGTTGTTCTTATTGCCCACACTAATAATGGACTGTTTTGAAAGTCGTTTCCTATCACAGTTACTTCAAAGCTCTTCCCTACTTTCTTTTGTATCAGGTTCAGTACATCTGGTTTTGTGTTGAGGTTTTGATTCATTAGGTGTTGAATTTTATGCAGGGAGGTGTCTATTGGTCTATTTAGACTTTCCTACATGTAGACATCAAGTTGACCAGCAACATTGGTTAAGAATGCTCTCTTTTTTTAAAATGTGTATTTCTGGATTCTATATAAAAGAATTGGAAGTATGAAGATTTACGTCGGGGTCTAAATGCCATTCCATTGATAAACTTATCTAATTTTTTGTCTATATCAATATCATGACAGTGTTTTTGTTCTTATTGCTTTGTAGTAAAATACGAAATCGGGGATTATAGTACCTCCAGTAGTTCTTACTAAGTTTTTTTGTCAAGTCACTTCTGCAATATCCTATAGCATCCTATCCCTTCCAATTTAAAAAAAAAGGTCCCATGAGCAACTTAATAATGAAAAATCCTGTGTATTGAGAGTTGAAATGGTTTTCTTACAATTTAAATTTCTTATAATTTTAATATATTTTAATTATCAAGTTACTATATTAGTGCTTTCTATTGGTGTACATTTTTAAGTGATTAATTTAATTCCCTGTGTAACTACTTACAGTTAGTACAGAATGAAGCACAATAAATCTTCACCATTTTTGTAAGACAGAATGCAACAAGACCAATGTCTCAGAAGGCGTCATGAACTATAATGGTACAATCTCTAACCATGTAACCATCAGCCTCTGTTGAGAAGAGACTCATGAAAGTGTACAAAATTCCAGTTGCTAAGAAATTTCAGGTGGTTTCACGAAGCCACTGCTTCAGAAGACATTATTTTCTGTGCATTGCTCACCTCAGAAGTTAAGTTGAAGTTGTGCATTTTATGAAAGTCTATTTGAAATCTATTTGAAATATTTTAAATATGCAATTATTGTAAAGTATATTTTCCAACAAAACATGTGATTTGAAGACTTACGATATGAGATTTGAATTTAAATATGCAAATGTATTTGCATTTCACCTGTATTCATGGTTTCTTCTTTTTCACTTTTTATTGGATATTTTCTTTATTTACATGTCATATGATATCTCCTTTCCAAGTTTCCCCTCAAAAAAAAAAAAAAAAAAAAAAAAAAAAAAAAAAAAAAAAACCTTTTTGCTCCCCCTGCTCACCAACCCATCCTCTCCCACTTTCCAGCCCTGGCATTCTCCTACATGGGACATAGAACTTTTACAGGACCAAGAGCCTCTCCTCCCATTGATGACTGACTTGACCATCCTCTGCTACATATGCTGCTGGAGCCATTAATCCCACGATGTGTACTCTTTGGTTGGTGGTTTTGTCTCTGGGAGCTCTGGGGGTACTAGTTAATTCATATTGTGGTTCATTCTAAGGGGCTGCAAACCCTTCAGCTCCTTGAGTCCTTTCTCTAGCTCCTTCTTTGGGAACCCTGTACCCCCTGTATTCATGTTTTCTTGGTGGTATAAAATCACAATATATATCAGGTAAAGGTATTTTCTATAAAGTCATTGTACTGATTCAGACATTGTGGGAATTTGCTGTGTTATTATTATTAAATGTTTATGCTATCATTTACATTTTTCTCACAGGAATATATGATGTAGTAGTATAATGGGTGGCAATTTCCTTAAAGAAGGTTCTATAGAGCAAGCATATTTTCTAAGGTTTGTCATTGAAGAAACGACAGCTCAGAGATCAGTGTAAGCAGTTTAAATTCTTTCAGCTGACAGCCGCTGTGGCATAAAAACACACATAATGTCTGACCTCAATTCACTTCTTTCTTCATTATGATTTTCCATAAGACAAATTATTTTTTTCAATGAAGTTTTAATTTATTTCTAATTCATTTTTGTTTCCTCATAAACATAAAGGAAACCATACAAATATATGACACAGACTAGAGCACAAACATTAAAAACAATGAAACTTCAAGTCACTAATCCTAGCTACGGTTAGTTATGGAGCCACAGTGATGAAGAAGCATTCTTTAACTATAGTTGCCAGTGCACTCATGAAAAAATCACCAATGGTTACCAAAGTTAGTTCTGTAATAAAAGTTAATATGTCAGGGTGGTGTAGTGTCTGAGATCTCATTTATAACCTAATTCTCCCCTTTACAGAGATATGCATCTCTCTCTCTCTCTCTCTCTCTCTCTCTCTCTCTCTCTCTCTCTCTTTTCCTCACTATGCCCAGCTTCTCTTTTCCTCACTATGCCCAGCTTCTGTTTTTCCACTAGTCGTGTTATTGGGACCTTTGCTGGGTGATTAGCATACTAGAGGCCAAATAATTAAACAGAACATACAATCTTACCCTTTCTCTTTCAGTAGCCAGAAAATACCAATAGTTCCTCAGTCAGTGGATGGATTGCATATACACTTTCTTGGCCTCTATGTTGGCATTTTGCCTGGTAGAAGCTTGCATAGGTCTTATTCACCTGTCAAAATGATTGTGAGTTCACATGGATATCTGCACACTTGTGTCTGTAAAACACCACTTCCCTGAAATAATCTACCACCTATTATTCTTAATATTTTTATGCCCTCTGTTCAGCAACGATCCCATAACTTAGGGTGAGATATGAATGGCCAATTCAATTAATTAATAGAGCAAGTACTTACTGAGGGATTATTTTGTGATAGGCTTTAACTGAAGCATGAATGATAGACAAGTAAGATCACTAAACTGTCTTCATACAGATTAAAGTCCAAATGAGAAATAGGAACACTAATTAAATATAACCTATAATAGAAAATAAGGTAAATTTTATGGGATGCAGGACTTTCTGTTTTCCCAAATCAAGTCTTATAGGAAAGAAACCATTATTCATTGTAAATACCCATGATATAATTATCATATTCTTCCTTCATTATTTGAAGACACAAAAAATAAATCTCTTTACATATATCATTTAAGTGCATGATGATTACTTATGTATATATACAGACAAGTATCCTTTACTGTAAAATAATTTTCATATTACCTTTATGTATTATGTTGGAAAATACTGATGACTTTTTCTAAAGTTGAAGTAATAGATTATTTAAATATCTGTGTGAGTACAGGTTTGTAATCAAATATAAATTATTTAAAGGTTTATGTGTGTATTTGCACGTAAAAATTTAATGTTTCAAATAGTATGGTAAAGACAAAGAAAGGCTGAACTGGAGTTTCATTAGAAAAGGTAAAGGTTGATCCATGGTTAGTGATGGTTTGCTGCTTAAGAACACTGGCTGCACTTTCAGAAAACTGAGATTCCATTCCAAGCATGTTGACTCAAAACTGTATAATTCCAGTTCCAGGAAAACTGGTCTCTTTTTCTGGCTTCTATGGACACCAGGTATCTACATGGTACACAGACATACCAGCAATTGTATCACTCTTACATTTGATTCTGCAATTTCATCTTTCTCTCAAACCACTGTCCCTACTTTGTGAATCCCAGGGAGCTATTCAAATAATGCAGCATGACTTCCCACTCTGTAGCTCTTGATTATATCTGTAATGTTCAATTAGCCATGTAAGGTGACACATTAAAGAATTCTGTGGATCTAAGACTGGACTCAAAGACCATCAGTCAGATTTGGTTGTCTGGTTTTGATTTGACAAGGATTCTGATATTTCTCTCCATTATAAATGTTTTGATTTCACATACTTCTGAGACAGTTTCTGTTCTGAGGTAGAAAAACAATGTCAATGCTTCAATGAGGAAAATGATTTTGAAAAAAAATTATCTATTTTATGTTTCTTTAAATTAAAATATAATTGTTACATAATTCCCACCTGACCTTTCCTCTCCTGATCCCTCCCATGTACATGTCCCATTTTGTCATCCCAAAGTCTTTTATTCATTCATATTCATAGTACACACACACACACACACACACACACACACACACACACACCTTTGGGGTGAGGCCGCATAAAATTTCTGCCTTCCACATGGCAAATGGTGATATTCTTCCTTAGCTCTTTTTTAGGCAGTTGTATTTTTAAAATACCATGGGTGCAGGCACTTGTCATTTCTGAAAGATACAGTATCACAGTAGATTCCTGGACCTCTATCTTTTAAAATCTTTCTGCTCCCAATATCATGATGTTTCTTGAACCTGAGGTGAAGAAATTGTGTTATATATGTATGCATTGTTCTGGACACACCATGATCTCTGCATTTTGATCAGTGTCTTAGTCAGGGTTTCTATTCCTGCACAAACATCATGACCAAGAAGCAAGTTGTCGAGGAAAGGGTTTATTTGGCTTACTTCCACATTGCTGTTCATCGCCAAAGGAAGTCAGGACTGGAACTCAAGCAGGTCAGGAAGCAGGAGCTGATGCAGAGGACATGGAGAGATGTTCTTTACTGGCTTACTTCTCCTGGCTTGCTCAGCCTGCTCTTTTATAAAAACCAAGACTTCCAGCCCAGGGATGGCACCACCCACAAGGGGCCCTACC
>JADRCD010102420.1:1858-12190 GCA_019843815.1 Montemys delectorum | reverse complement strand
CAGCAACAAAGTCTTCCATATTCCTACTAGGATGACCTATTAAGTCCTGCTTAAAACATTCCATGGCTTTCCAAATCTAAAGTCCCAAAATCACATTCCTCTGAACAAAAGCATGGTCAGGGCTATCACAGCAATACCCAACTCCTGGTCCCACCTTCTCTCTTAGTTAGGGTTTACTGCTGTGAACAGACACCGTGACCAAGACAACTCTTATAACGGACAACATTTAATTGGGGCTGGCTTACAGTTCTGAGGTTCAGTCCATCATCATCAAAGCTGGAAAGCGGCAGCATCCAGGCAGGCATGGTGCAGGAAGAGCTGAGAGTTCTATATCTTCATTTGAAGGCTGCTAGGAGAAGACTGGCTTCCAGGCAGCTAGGATGAGGGTCTTATACCCCAGACCCACAGTAACACCCACTCCAACAAGGCCACACCTTCTAATAGTGCCACTCCCTGGGCAGAGCATATACAAACCATAATACAGATAAACCCTTTTTTTCCCCAAGTTCCTTTTGGTCAGTGTTTTTTTTTTGTTTTGTTTTGTTTTGGATTTTCGAGACAGGGTTTCTCTGTATAGCCCTGGCTGTCCTGAAACTCACTCTGTAGACCAGGCTGGCCTCGAACTCAGAAATCCACCTGCCTCTGCCTCCCAAGTGCTGGGATCAAAGGCGTGCACCACCACCACCCGGCTTGGTCGGTATTTTATCATAGCAACAGAAAGTAAACTGCTGCAGATCTGATAAGATGGGGCAGTGCCATGAGAGGTGGCTCAGTGGTTAAAAGCATTGGCTGCTCTTGTACAGGACTAGGGTATGGTTCCCAGTATCCAGATAGTGGCCTACAACATCTGTAACTCCAGTTTCAAGGAATATGATATTTCCTGAGGCATTTGTGGGCACCAGGCACATCCATGTAGTGTACATATACATGTACAGGCAAACACTCAGACAAATTTTTTAAAAAGAGAATTGTTTTGTTTTGCCTTTTTTTTTTCTTCTAAAATATTTATTTTATGTATGTGAGTACTTTGTTTTCATTCATACCAAAAAAGAGAATTGAACCTATTACTGATTGTCATGAGCCACCATGTGGGTGCTGGGAATTAAACTTAAAATTGCAGGACCTGCAAGAGCAGCCAGTATTCTTAACTACTGAGCCATCCTCCCTTCAACGCCATGGAAAGAGTTTGCGTAGAGTTTATATTGCTTCAACAGTATGACCAAAAGCAACTTTGGCAGCTAAGATTTGCCTCAACTGAGGGAAGTTGGAGCAGGAATCTGGAGGTTAGAACTGATGCAGAAAACATGGAGGAGTGCTGCTTACTGGCTTTCTTTTCTTTCTTTTTGTTGTTGTTTTGTTTTGTTTTTATATTTCAAGACAGGATTTCTCTGTGTAGACCTGGCTGTCCTTGAACTCGATCTGTAGACTAGGCTGGTCTTGAACTCAGATCCACCTGCCTCTCTGCCTTTTCCATTACCAATCTCAGCCTGATTTCTTCACAGCACCCAACACCACCTCCCCAGGGTGGGACTGCCTATATTGAGCATTTCTGCAGACCCAGTTCTGTGTGTAATGTTTTGAATGCGAATGGTTGATACAATTGAGTGCTTGTTTACAGATGGTGGGTGGTTTAGAAAGGATTAGGAGGTATAGCCATGGGAGGAGTTGTATCACTAGGGTGGGTTTCAAAAGCCCAGACCAGGCCCAGTCTTGCTCACTTTCTCTGCCTCCAGCTTGTGAATAAAATGTAAGTTCTCAGCAACTGCTCCAGGGCATGCCTTGCTACCTGCTACCACGCTTCCATCCTGCCCTGATGGAAATGGACTCTTAACTTCCTGGAACTAAAAGCAAGCTCCCAGTTCAGTGCTTCCTTTCATAAGTTACCTTGGTCATGGAGTCTGATGGCTAGTTTAATACTAACGCAACACAATCTAGAGTCACCAGAGAGGGAACCTCAGTTGAGAAAATGCCTTCATGAGATTGGGCTTTAGGAAGCCTAGAGGGCATTTTTCTAATAAGTGATTGATGGGGGAGAGTCCAGGTCATTTCGAGTGGGCTCTATAAGAAAACAGACTAAGCAAGACATGTGGAGCAAGCCAGTGAGCAGCAGTCCTCCACGGTCTCTGCATTGACTCCTGCCTCCAGGTTCCTGCCCTGTGTGAGTTCCTGCCCTCACTGCTTTTAAACTATTATAAGGAGCTGTGAATGAAATAAACCTTTTCCTCCTCAAGTTACCTTTAGTCATGGTGTTTCTTCAAAGCAGTAGTAACCCTATCTAGGACAATCTCTCTTTACAGAAATAAAGCAGTAGCTAAGACATTTCAGTGTCACCTATGGTCTCTGTTACTTTTCAGAGCTGTTACTGAAAGGTGAATTTATTCGAGTTACTCTGTTGATTTTGCTGTGCTTATTCCTGTCCTCTTTGTTAACTGTTATTCTAGCATGGTTATCCTTCTTTGTAAATAGCTGTTTTTCTCTCTAGGTTGTTATAAATTCCTTTAGTCTGTTTTTATTATAGTAAAAAGTTTTTATTTCTCCTTCCTTTATGACAGATAATTTTGCAGGCTATAGTAATTTGGGCTGGTGGCTATTACTCAGATCTTGAAATTCATCTTTCCAGGATCTCCTGGCTCTTAAAGCCTCATTTGATAAGCCTGTTATTTTGTGGGGCCTGCTTTTATGTGTGACGTGGAAAGTACTTTTCTCTTGACACTTTCAGTTTAATTCCTTTGCTCTGTATATTTAGAGTTTCAGTTAACGTATGACAAAGGGAGGTTCTTTCTGGTCTTGTCTTACGCTGCGTTAGAAGCATTGTTAGAGTCCTACCTTGCAGTTTCTCTGGTTTGGGATGCTATATAAAGGTTGGACTTAGGCCATCTCTGCTTCATTTTAAAACTGAAGTTTGAAGATTTTGTCTGTCGTTTTCCTCCCCTGCCCCAAAACCCCCATTTGCCTCTCTGATGCTGTCTCTCCCTCCCTTCTGTACCGGGATGGAGCTCTAGTGCATGCGGATGATCCATGAACACTGTGTGGATTAGCAGTTTACTCAAAGTATTTTGAACATTTAAGTAAACCTGAGTCTTTAATTGTTCCTGTAGCCGCGGAGGTTAGATGATGACCCTGTGTGGTTTAGAAACCAGAGCAGTTATATCTGTGGGAAAGTCACACAGTGCAGTGAAGTATGCTTGTAACTTTAAAAATGATTTTTCCCCCTTCCCTTCTCCCTCTTGCTCCAGGCCACTCCCCCATCGGTTGTTTTGTTTTGTTTTGTTTTAATTTGTTTCATTATGGATGGTTCTGAGCCACCATGTGGTTGCTGGGATTTGAACTCATGACCTCCAGAAGAGCAGTCAGTGTTCTTAACTGCTGAGCCATCTCTCCAACCCCTAAAAATGATTTTTAAATTCTTAAATGATTGTAATTCTTAACCAGAATATTAAGATGGTTGTTTACTTGTTAATCTTCAGTCTTCTTGTTTTTCTTTTCTTTTTTTTTTTTTTTTTTTCTTGACCCACTTCTTAATGTTCTTGAAAGCATCACTGTGGTAATTGAGTAGCTAGCCAATCCTTAGAAAATGATTTTTTTTTTTTTTCTTGGTTTTCCAACTCAGGGTTTCTCTGTGTAGCCCTGGCTGTCCTGGAACTCACTCTGTAGACCAGGCTGGCCTCGAACTCAGAAATCCGCCTGCTTCTGCCTCCCAAGTGCTGGGATTAAATGCATGTGCCACCACTGCCTGGCTAGAAAATGATTTTTAAAGTAATCCAAGCATGTTTCCTCTTAGTCTTGAAGCTTAAACTTAATTGCATTATTAAGGTAACTTTTCTCTTTGATTCTTTTAGAACTGAAGTTGGGAGAACTGCTTCATGATAAGCTGTGAGTATTTATGTAATAATAGTAGAAAACTTTAATCTTTTTTTCCCTCAGGTAGAGTATTCTTTGAAGTCTAAGTAAATTTATGTTTCAAATGAGTTATAAATACAATTTCTATTTCAGTTTGGGTAAGCTATCTTGATCACTGACTTGGTTAAGATATGAAATGTCAAACTATAAGGATACTTTTCATGAAGATGGACATACAAAACATGGGACTTTTTTTTCTTGTTTCTTTTTCTTGAGACAGTGTTTCTCTGTGTAGCCCTGGCTGTCCTGGAACTCTGTAGACTAGGCTGGCCTCAAACTCAGAAATCCACTTGCCTCTGCTTCCCAGGTGCTGGGATTAAAGGCATGTGCCACCACTGCACGGCTAAACATGGGATTTTTTTTTTTTTAAGATTTATTTATTATTATACATAAGTACACTGTAGCTAACTTCAGACGCACCAGAAGAGGGCATCAGATCTCATACGGGTGGTTGTGAGCCACCATGTGGTTGCTGGGATCTGAACTCAGGACCTTTGGAAGAGCAGTCAGTGCTCTTAACCGCTGAGCCATCTCGCCAGCCCTGAACATGGGATTTTTGACCTAAGCTATCAGTTGTATGTCTAGTATGATAGATTTATCAATGACTTCATGCTGATGTGGAATAAAATTGAAGATCTCCAAGTGAACCAAAAGAAGGGAAATCCTAGCCTATATTTACATCTCACTGTGCTGCTGCAGACACTGTGGCCAGGCTCCTTCCTAGTTAGGACAACAAAATCTTGAATTAGCAAGTGAATAAATTTAGACAGTATTTGCTGGAGGAACATGGAAAGAACTGAAATTTGCTCTTAAAGCCTTAGGGTGTTAAGAATCATCTAGAAAGCTTTAAAAATCCCTGGCTGGATCCAAAATTTCATATTTAAGTGAGTCAACTTGAGACCAGAGTTAGAATTTCCAACAGCTTCTGAGGTCAGACAAGTTGCTAATCTACATTAAGAACTTAGGCTTTTTCTTTATAGCTTTTTAGATTATGAAAGGAAAGGTTTTGTTTTTGTTTTTTTCGAGACAGGGTTTCTCTGTATAGCCCTGGCTGTCCTGTAACTCACTCTATAGACCAGGCTGGCCTCAAACTCAGAAATCTGCCTTCCTCTGCCTCCCAAGTCCCGGGATTAAAGGTGTGTACAACCACCGTCCGCAAAGGTTTTGTTTACTTGTTTTACAGGTTTAGAACTTTGATCTATTAAACATTTAGATTTTCCCATGAGATGAGTGGTTTTTCTCAAAAGCTTTGACTGGAAGTTTCTATGAGAGTGAAATTCCTTCTTGTATTTCCCATAGAACCTGTTCATAGAGCTACCCACTAGTCTGTTTATTCTAGAATGTATTTATTCATTCTCATAGCCGCATTTGGCACTTGATGAAGCCATATTGTTCTACATTGGTTTTGTTGACAGAACTCGTGTATCCTTGAGTGCTTTCCTATTTGACTTGAGGTCCTACTCTTTTGGTCAGTACTTTCAGGCTTTGTCAGCATGAGCGTCGTCTTTGCTGTACTGTAAGCAGGTTGCCAGAGTGTCTTTTGTTTTGTTTTTGTATTTGTATTTGTTTTTGTTTTTCAAGGCAGATTTACTCTATGTAGCTCTGGCAGAACTCAGAGATCCACTGCCTCTGCCTCCACCTCTGGAGTGCTATAATTAAAGTGTGTACTGTCACTGCCCAGCTTGCCACCATATCGTAAACTGAATATAGTGTTAGCCTCATGGTGGAAGTTTGTCTTCATGAAGTTTATTTTGTTCTTTAAGAACTTGAAATTGAATGCAAGCTCTTTACCACTGTGTTACATCCCTAGTCCTTAAAGCTATATTTTTTTTTGAGTTTTATTGCATTATAATGAGAAAAGTTACATGATTTCAATTTATCTGAATTTGTTAACATTTAAAAACATATTTTAAGTAAATAGAATTAAATCACATTCTTGTTTTCCTTTTGTACCCCAACTCCTCCCTGAGACCCCCTTCAATACCTACAATATATTTTTTGTCATATTCTTTAAAATTTATAAAATAATATAATACAAATGAGTATTATAGAAGTTGTTTGATATAAAACAACAATCAGTTTAACAGCCTTATGTAGGTGCTTGTCTGCGGCAATACTGAAAATACATTCGTTTTTCTCAATATAAATTTTAAACAACTCCAAAACGTATTAACTGTATTTTTCAAAATAATACATCACTACTAAGATTTTCTTAAGTGAACATAAATATATAAAGTGTTTTTGTTTGTTTGTTTTGTATTTAGTGGAGCTTAAAACCTTGACTCTTACTGTGGTAACTTGATACAAGAGTTACAAATGTCAAGCAAAGCATTCAGTCTCACTCTTTGTTGTTCTCTTACAGGCCACCTCCCAATTTGTCTACATTTCTTTTGGGTATAAAAATACTTTTAAAATATGTAAGCTGTTCTGAAAACCATACTACAATGCAAAAACATGAAATAAACAATACTACTAATAGAGCAGCTGAGATAGGAGAGGCAAGATCTCAAGACCATTATGTTGTACACAGCAAGACACTGTCACAAACAAGCTGAAACTGTATATGGATTGTACACTATTGGACCTATTTCTCCAATTAACAAATTAGAGAGACCATTGGATGACAGTCAATAAATTTCTAATTCCTCATATTTTTGGATTTCAATCGATTAGGATATGTTGGTAATACTAATTTTCATATTACGATATTAAGAAAGAGTAATTGTTACTTCCTGTTGTTTTTGTTGTAAGAGGTGCAATTAGGTTTGTGTGGATTTGTTGAAAGATTACTTTCTTGCTTTTCTAGGGTGTAGTTTCGCTCCTTATGTTAATGTTTTCGATCTATTATCCTTTGTAGGGCTGGATTTGAGGAAAGATATTTCCTCAAATTTTGTTTTGTCATGGAATATCTTGTTTTCTCCATCTATAGTTATTGAGAGTTTTGCTGGGTATAGTAGCCTGGGCTGGCATTTGTGTTCTTGTAGGGTCTGTATGACATCTGCCCAGGATCTTTTAGCTTTCATAGTTTCTGGTGAGAAGTCTGGTGTAATTCTGATAGGCCTGCCTTTATATGTTACTTGACCCTTTCCCCCTTACTGCTTTTAAAATTCTTTCTTTGTTTAGTGCATTTGGTGTTTTTATTATTATGTGACGGGATGAATTTCTTTTCTGGTCAGGTCTATTTGGGGTTCTGTAGGCTTCTGGTATGTTCATGGGCATCTTTTTCTTTAGGTTAGGGAAGTTTTCTTGTATAATTTTGTTGAAGATATTTGCTGGCCTGTTACCTTGGGAATCTTCACTCTCTTCTATACCTATTATCCTTAGGTTTGCATCCTGGATTTCCTGGAGGTTCTTGGTTAGGAGCTTTTTGCTTTTTGCATTTTCTTTGACTGTTGTGTCAATGTTTTCTATGGTGTCTTCTGTCCCTGAGATTCTCTCTTCTATCTCTTGTATTCTGTTGGTGATGCTTGCATCTATGACTCCTGATTTCTTTCCTAGGTTTTCTATCTGCAGGGTTTTCTCTCTTTCTGATTTCTTTATTGTTTCTATTTGCATTTTTAGATTCTGGATGGTTTTGCTTCACCTGTTTGATTGTGTTTTCCTGTAGTTCTTTAAGGGATTTTTGTGTTTCCTCTTGAAGGGCTTCTAGCTGTTTACCTGTGTTCTCCTGTATGTCTTTGAGGGTGCTATTTATGTCTTTCTTAAAGTCCTGTATCACCATCATGAGAAGTGATTTTATATCTGAATCTTGCTTTTCTGGTGTGATGGCGTGTCAAGGACTTGCAATGGTAGGAGTATTGGGTTCTGATGATGCCAAGTAACCTTGGTTTGTGTTGCTTATATTCTTATGCTTGCCCCGCACCATCTGGTTATCTCTAGTGCTACCTGCCCTTGCTAAATCTGACTGGAGCCTGTCCTTCCTGTGATCCTGGTTATGTCAGAACTCCTAAGAGTCAAGCTGTCTCTGTGATTCTGGGATTTTGTGACCCTGGGCTTGTTAGAACACCTGGGAGTGGAGCTTCCTCTGGGTGTTTTGGGAATGACTGCAGAGTTTGCACCCAAGGCGCTCAGGGCACCAGCCCAAACAGACTGGAAGAAACCTGTGCCACTGGGTTGGTGGAGTCTGTGCCTGGTCCCACAGGTCCCAGTTACTTCGGGTGTTGGGACAGATGTTGTAGCCTCCTCACCTCTGATCCTGGGTGTGTTAGAGTGCCTGGGAGTGGAGCTTCATTTTGTGCTCTTTTTTTTTTTTAAACATCTTTCTGTTGCTTTTTAGTATATGTGCTGCCAAATCGTGCCCTCTGTTAACTATGTAAGAGAAATGATTTAGAGCGATGTGCTACTTGGCAGTTTGATCAGTTTAGTTAAGCTCCTTTTCTTCTGCCATCTCTTGAGGCATATCTCAGTTCTTTCTAACCAGTTTTCAGTGTGTGGTACCTGTCTTTGTCCATAGTGAACAACCAGAAGTTCTGGATTGTTTTGTATTATGTAGTTGCTAAAATTTTGGACTACACAAATCCATTATCATTAAGCTGTGAAGAAATGGAGCAGGAAGAGGAAAGGTGGCTCAGTTGTTAAAGTGTTTGCTTTATAAACGTGAGGACCTGTAAAATCCCTGCATGAATCTGTAATCTCTGGGGAGGCAGAGACAAAAGCATTAGGGTTGCTGGCCAGTTCGCCAGCTTCATTGGTGAGCTCCAGCCAAGGAGAGATGTCTCTTCAAGAGCACTCATGCACACACAGGCATGCATGCATGTAAGAATGTGCATAAACATGTATGGATACACAAGCACTAATGCATATGTGGAAAATGAAAAACATTACACATAACAATCTGAAAGTCAAAATTATTTAAGGAATGTCATTTGACAGGAATTGAACTCTTCAACGGGATCTATCTCCCGTTGAAGGAATTATAAGGATAATTTAATATTTTTTTTCCTCCGAAGAGCATGTAAGATAATTTGTAATTTATATAGTGAGTGAGTGAATTTTTATGCTAACTGATGATTAATTGAAACAGAAGTTTTAGCAAATTATACATATAATAGGAATAAATACATGGAATACTGTAGTTGCTAAACGTTCCATGATAATGTTTGTACAATTGTAGAACTGTGAGTTCAAAAGTAGCTTGTTGGTTCATGCATTTGTAGGTTTGGTCTTTTTGAAGCCATGTCTGCTATTGAAATGATGGATCCCAAGATGGATGCCGGTATGATTGGAAACCAAGTGAATAGAAAAGTTCTCAACTTTGAACAAGCTATCAAGGTAGTTATTGTATTTTTTGTGTGTCTCTGGCTTTTAAGAAAATACTTATATTTAATGTTAAAATTGCCTAATACCAAAATTACAAAGGCTGTTTAACTGTATTTTTACAGGCTTCTCAGACATAAGAATTAGCATCTAAAGCAGGCATGATGGAACATGTCTGTTGTCCCAGCACTTGGGAGTGAGGCAGGAGGATCAGGAGACTAGCCTCAGCTTTATAGTGACTTGGAGATCATGCTGAGATTCATGAGACCTTGGTTTTGTTTTGTTATAGTGTTTAGTTATCAGTCTCAATTAAAACCTAGAAATTAATGATGTGAGGTCCTTGCTATACACTTGCTCTAAGTTGTCCATTTGTGTATTCTTTGAATTCCTTTTGAAGGTATTTGAGTTTATATTCAGGATGCTTAACTCACATTACATTTCTGCCTTTATATACTGAGATGCTGGGGTAGGAGAATAGCTGTGAGGTCCAAGCTACGGAGTGAGGCGGTTTCAAACATAGAAAACAAGAACAAAGTAAATGAAATAAATAAACAAAACTAATTTGAGCCAGTAGGTAGCATATATGTCTTTCCAACCTGGGCTATGTAATTTCAGTTGTGCTTTAGAAATGCTTACTAATCTGGCCTCCCTCCCCTCCCTTCCTTCCTTCCTTGAGACACCGTCACATTGAAACTGAACCTGCTTTGTCACTCATAAGAACCTTGAAATCCTCTTCCTTTTGACTCTACATGTGCTGGCCTTTTATAGACTTGAGAACACCACGTAGGAAGCCTGGCCTTTTTGTCATAAAGACCTTTATTGTTTCAAGTTAGACTTTGATTTTTTTATTCAAGATTTAAGCCATAGGTTAATAAAGACTTAGTTAAGATATGTAGTTTCTTCAATTATGTACTAGAATAAACTTGACAGAGTACACGTGTCTCAGCGATGTGATAGCATAGGCCTGTGAGCGCAGCTCTTGCGTGGGTGAAGCAGTAGGATCAGGGTCCCCGGTCACCCTGGGCTCCAGATGACTACCGCAGCCAGAACAAGAAGCAGGCTTTTGTTCCTAAGAACAAAACATTAAGTTGGTGTTTTGGTTTTATCAGATAAGTTAATCTTTTCTTTGGATGATGATGATGATGATGATGATGATGATGATGATGATGATGATGA
>JADRCD010102419.1:0-10499 GCA_019843815.1 Montemys delectorum | reverse complement strand
AGTAGAGTTTAAAATCTTGGTTCTTACTGTGGTACAAGCCCAAAATAAGAACAAATTTTAGACATTGGATTTCATTGTAATAAGGCTATACTTCAATGACCCTCACATCACCAAAGGATTTTACCTCCATCGTAGCTAAGCTGAGAGTTGATAATTTTGCTGCACCAAGAAATGAATTGTAGGCTGGATTTTTGGATATGGACTTCCTACTATGGTTAAAGCTATTTGACTTGAGTGAGTGACTTTATTCTCAGCCCACAAAGAACAGGTTACATTCATTTAAGAAATGGTGTAGGTATTAAGATGGTCTATCCATAAAGTCATTCACCAACTGTTTCAGTGAACAATGGTTATGCTTGGAGGGTGGCACAGACATTGAGTGAGGGTAAGAATCTGGTTCATTAGCTGTGATAATTTGGAAAAGCATTCATCTCAAAGAAAGAGTAACTTATAAAGTTTTCTTCTTCAAATTTGATTCAAGAGTTACAAACGTCAAGCAAAGCATTCAGTCTCACTCTTTGTTGTTCTCTTATAAGCAATCTCCCTAGTTAATTGTCTATGTTTCTTTTGGGCATATAAATACTTTTGAAATATATAAGCTGTTCTGAAAACCATAGTATAGTGTAAAGACATGAAATAAACAATACTACTAATAGAGAGGCTGAGATAGGAGAAGCAAGATTTCAAGACCCTTATGTTGTATACAGCAAGACACTGTCACAAACAAACAAGCTGAAAGTGTATATAGATTGTACAATGTTGGATCTATTTCTCCAATTATCAAATTAGAGAGACCATTGGATGACAATCAACAAATTTCTAATTCCTCATATTATTGGATTTCAATCGATTAGGATATGTTGGTAATATTAATTTTCATATTAATATGTTAAGAAAAAGTAATTGTTATTTCCTGTTTTTTTTTTTTGTTGTTGTTGTAAGAGGTAGAATTAGGTTTGTGTGGATTTGTTGAAAGATTATGTTCTTGCCTCTTCTGGGGTGTAGTTTTGCTCCTTATGTTGATGTTTTCCATCTATTATCCTTTGTAGAGCTGGATTTGTGGAAAGATATTGTGTAAATTTTGTTTTGTCATGGACTATCTTGTTTTCTCCATCTATGGTAATTGAGAGTTTTGTTGGATATAGTAGCCTGGGCTGGCATTTGTGTTCTTGTAGGGTCTGTATGACATCTGCCCAGGATCTTCTAGCTTTCATAGTCTCTGGTGAAAAGTCTGGTGTAACTCTGATAGGTCTGCCTTTATATGTTACTTGACCTTTTTCCTTACTGCTTTTAAAATTCTTTCTTTGTTCAGTGCATTTGGTGTTTTTATTATTATGTGTCAGGAGGAATTTCTTTTCTGGTCCAATCTATTTGGGGTTCTGAAGGCTTCTTGTATGTTCATGGCCATCTCTTTCTTTAGGTTAGGGAAGTTTTCTTCTATAATTTTGTTGAAGATATTTACTGGCCCATTACATTGGTACTCTTCACTCTCTTCTATATCTATTATCCTTAGATTTGGTCTTCTCATTAAGTCCTGGATTTCCTGGATGTTTTGGGTTAGGAGCTTTTTGCTTTTTGCATTTTCTTTGACAGTTGTGTCAATGTTTTCTATGGTGTCTTCTGCCCCTGAGATTCTCTCCTCTATCTCTTGCATTCTGTTGGTGATGTTTGCATCTATGATTCCTGATTTCTTTCCTAGGTTTTGTATGGCCAGGGTTGTCTTTCTTTCTGTTTTCTTTATCATTTCTATTTCCATTTTTAGATTCCGGATGGTTTTGCTCATTTCCTTCACCTGTTTGATTGTGTTTTCCTGAAAATCTTTAAGGGATTTAAGTGTTTCCTCTTGAAGGGCTTAACTGTTTACCTGTGTTCTCTGGTATTTCTTTGAGGTTGCTATTTATGTATTTCTTAAAGTCCTGTATCATCACCATGAGAAGTGATTTTATATCTGAATCTTGCTTTTCTGGTGTAATGGTGTTTCCAGGACTTGCTATAGTGGGAGAATTAGGTTCTGATGATGCCAAGTGACCTTGGTTTATGTTGTTTATTTTCTTACGCTTGCCCCTCTCCCCCCCCCAATCTGGATACCTCTAGTGCTATCTGCCTTTGCTAAATCTGACTGGAGCCTGTCCTTCCTGTGATCCTGGTTGTGTCAGAACTCCTCAGAGTCAAGCTGTGCTGTGATCCTGTGATTCTGGGATCCTGTGATCCTGGGCTTGTTAGGTCACCTGTGAGTGGAGCTTTCTCTGGGTGTTATGGGACTGGCTGCAGAGTTGTGTCCAAGGTCTGCTCTGGACACCAGCCCAGACAGACCAGAAGGAACCCAAGTCACTGGGCTGGTGGAGTTCCTGTGTGCCTGGTCCTGCTGGTCCCAGTAACTCCTAGTGTGGGGACAGATGTTGGTTCCTCCTCACCTCTGATCCTGGGTGTGTCAGAGCACCTGGGAGTGGAGCTTCCTCTGGGTGTTGTAGGACTGGCTGCAGAGCTTGTGCCCAAGGTCTGCTCTGGACACCAGCCCAGACAGACCAGAAGGAACCCAAGTCACTGGGCTGGTGGAGTTCCTGTGTCCTTTATTGCTATTTCTAAGGAGTATTTTCCATCCTCGTGTTTGGGTTTTCCATCTATTATACTTTGTAGGGCTGGATTAGTGGAAAGATACTGTGTAAATTTGGTTTTGTCATGGAATATCTTGCTTTTTCCATCTATGATAATTAAGAGTTTTGCTGGGTGTAGTAGCCTGGGCTGGCATTTGTGTTCTCTTAGGGTTTGTATGACTTCTGCCCAGGATCTTCTAGCTTTCATAGTCCTCTGGTGAGAAGTCTGGTGTAATTCTGATAGGTCTGCCTTTATACATTACTTGACCTTTTTCCCTCACTGCTTTTAATATTCTTTCTTTGTTTTGTGCATTTGGTGTTTTGATTATTATGTGATGTGAAGAATTTCTTTTCTGGTCTAATCTATTTGAAGTTCTGTAGTCTTCTAGTATGTTTATGGGCATCTCTTTCTTTAGGTTAGGGAAGTTTTCTTCTATAATTTTGTTGAAGATATTTATTGGCCCGTTAAATTGGGAATCTTCACTCTCTTCTATACCATTATCCTTAGGTTTGCTCTTCTTTTTTTTCTGATTAGATGTTTTCTTTATTTACATGTCATATGATTTTTCCTTTTCCGGTTTCCCCTCCAAAAAAAAAAAAATAAAAAAATAAAAAACAACCCAAAAACAACGACAAGAACAAACCCCTGTTCCCTCCCCCCTCCCCCTGCTCCTCACTCCACCCTCTCCCGCTTACTGGTCCTGGCATTCTCCTACACTGGGGCATAGAACTTTCATAGAACCAAGGGCCTCTCCTCCCATTGATGAGCAACTTGGCTATTCTCTAATATACACATGCTGCCGGAGCAATCAGTCCCAACATGTGTACTCCTTGGTTGGTAATTTAGTCCCTGGGGGCTCTGAGTGTACTAGTTAGTTCATATTGTTTTTCATCCTAAGGGGCTGCAAACCCTTCAGCTCCTTCAGTCCTTTCTCTAACTCCTTCATTGGGGACCCTGTACTTAGTTCAATGGATGGCTGTGAGCCTCTACTTCTGTATTAGTTGGGTACGGTCAGAGCCTCTGAGGAGACAGCTATATCAGGCTGGAGTGCCCTTCCTTCAGTCTCTGCTCCAAAGTTAGTCTCTGCAACTCCTTCTATGGGTGTTTTGTTTCCCCCTTTAAGAAGGAATGAAGTGTCCACATTTTGGTCTTCCTTCTTCTTGAGTTTCTTGTGGTTTGTGGATTGTACTTTGAGTATTCCAAACTTCTGGGCTAATAACCACTTATCAGAGCATGTATACCATGTGTGTTCTTTTGTGACTGGGTTACCTCACTCAGGATGATTCTCTCCAGATCCATCCATTTCCCTAAGAATTTCATAAATTCATTGTTTTTAACAGCTGAGTAGTACTCCATTGTGTTGATGTATAAATAAGGCTGCTATGAACATAGTGGAGCATGTGCCCTTATTACATGTTAGAACATCTTCTGGGTATATGCTCAGGAGTGGTATAGCTGGGTCCTCTGGTAGAATTATGACCAATTTCCGGAGGAACCACCACACTGATTTCCAGAGTGGTTGTACCACCTTGCAATCCCACCAGCAGTGAAGGAGTGTTCCTCTTTCTCCACAACCTCTCCAGCATCTGCTGTCACCTGAGTTTTTTATCCTAGCCATTCTGACTGGTGTGAGGTGGAATCTCAGGGTTGTTTTTATTTGCATTTCCCTGATGACTAAGGATGTTGAACATTTCGTTAGGTGCTTCTCAGTTGTTCGGGATTCCTCAGTTGAGAATTCTTTTTTAGCTCTGTACCCCATTTTTAATGGGGTTATTTGGTTCTCTGGAGTCTAACTTCTTGAGTTCTTTGTATACATTGGATATTAGCCTTCTATCAGATATAGGGTTGGTAAAGATCTTTTCCCAATTTGTTGGTTGCTGTTTTGTCCTATTTGTCCTTTTGCCTTACAGAAGCTTTGCAACTTTATGAGGTCTCATTTGTCAATTCTTGATCTTAAGGTTTGGTCTTCTTATTGTGTCCTGGATTTCCTAGATGTTTTGGGCTAGAATCTTTTTGCATTTTGCATTTTCGTTGACATTTGTGTCAGTGTTTTCTATGGTATCTTCTGGCCCTGAGATTCTCTCTTTTATCTCTTGTATTTTGTTGGTGATGCTTGCATCTATGACTCTTGATCTCTTTCCTAAGTTTTCTAACTCGAGTTGTCTCCTTTTTTGATTCCTTTATTGTTTCTAGTTCCAGTTTTAGGTCCTTGATGGTTTTGTTCATTTTCTTCACCTGTTTGATTGTGTTTTAATGTAATTCTTTAAGGGATTTCTTTGTTTCCTCTTTAAAGGCTTCAAGCTGTTTACCTGTGTTCTCCTGCATTTCTTTAAGTGAGTTATTTTTGTCCTCCTTAATTTCATCTATCATCATCATGAGAAGTGATTTTAGATCTGAATCTTGCTTTTCCAGTGTGATGATCTATCTGGGACTTGCTATGGTGGGAGAATTGGATCCTGATGATGCCAAGTAACCTTGGATTCTGTTTCTTATGTTCTTATGCTTGCCTCCTGTCATCTGATTATCTCTAGTGCTATCTGTCCTCATTATATTTGACTGGAGCCTGTCCTTCCTGTGATCTTGGTTGTGCCAGAACTCCTCAGAGTCCAGCTGTCTCAGGGATCCTGTGATTCTGGGATCCTGTGATTCTGTGGGCATGTTAAAGTGCCTGGGAGTGAAGATTCATCTGGGTGTTGTGGGACTGGCTGTGGAATTTGCACCCAAGGTAAAGAAGCACAGGCTGGAAGACAGTTTTTTTTTTTTTAATTGTATGCTCTGCTATCTTAGCTTTTTATGGCTATGTTAAAACACTGTGACCAAAAGCAACACGGGGAGGAAAAAGTTTCTTTTAGGCTGTAGTTCCACATCACAGTCCATCATTCAGAGATGTCAGGGTGGGAATTCCAATCAGGAATCTGGAGGCAGGAACAGAAGCATAAGACAAGAGCATAAGAAGGAGGCTTGGCCAACCTTCTTTTTCATACACTGAGGATGACTAGTCTAGGTAGGGGTGGTACTGACTATGGCTGCACCTCCCTCCATTAATTATTAATCAGGACAACACCCCATAGACTTGTCTATAGGCCAATTTTATGGAAGCAGTTTTTTCAAGATTCTCTTATAGGCTTAGATTTTTCAAAAACCTACTTTTAATAAGTGTTTTTAAAACTCTTTATCATCCTTTCTAGCCCACCACCTATCAGAAGTAGTGGGAAGAAAAGATTAATAGAGCAAAGGAGTATGTAGACCTGTTTAGAAATATTTCTTTGGAGCAAATCCAATATGCATTTTCAGGATACCAGTTTAGTTCACATGAATCAGCAGCCACAGCTTGATCCAGAAGAAACTGTAAGGCTCTGCCAATTGGGTGGAGTCTGTAGAAGAGGCAAGAAGCCACGGGAACACTACCAGAAGTTTTTTTGTGTATTTCTTTCTATGAAGTCAGGACAAATAATGACCAACAAAGAATGGTAAGGTGTACAAATACTATCCAGCATTGTTAGCGAAGATCAGCATCAGCAAAGTACAATGATGCCCAGCAAAGAATGTCAAAGAGTACTGATACCATCCAGCATTATCCACTTTCTGTTGGGCTATATTTATCTTTTCTAAACATCGCATGTTTTGTCAAGCACCCATTCTAGCAAAACATCACATGCCCTTTTTCCAAGCTGCCTCTAGAAAAGCATCATACATCTCTCCTTAGCCAAACATTCTCCCATGTGTCTGCTTCAGCAAAAACTGTCATGCCCATTTGTCTACTCCAGTAAAGTCTGCAGTATCAGGGTTCAAAGCCTGATCCTGGTCAAGAGGCATTATGACTTCAAAGGGAGTTTGTGCCTCCTGGGTATTCAGTCACTCGTTGGCATCTCCTAACTCAGATGTGTTCCAGATTAGTCTGTCCAATTGTCAACACTCCTTCTTATTCAGGCATAAAGGTGCCCCAAGAAATGATTCATAAATAGTTAAAACTAAGATTAAATATTGTTCCCTGGCCAGCACAGTGTTCCAATATATCCTAATTTATTACCAAGCTGTCATTAGCTTGGAATTTCTCACAAGGAATTTTAAGAGCATTCTCAGGAGCTGCTAGATTGGGACTTCCTGGTGCTTGCCTCCAGCAGACCCAGAGAATTAGCTTGGGATTGCCAAAGTAGCCCCAGCAGGGAGTACACCACTGCTCTTCTGCTTCACACCTGGATGCCTGATCTTACTGACCTTGATATGACCGTCACTTGCCTATGTGACTTCTGTCTTGCTGTCTGATCTTACTGACCTTGATGTGGCCCTCAGTTACCTACATGACTTTAATCATTTGCCCTGTTTTCTGTATACTATATAAGCCTGGTTTTCACTTTGTGCACAGACTTAGACTTAGACTTGGACTTACTTATACATTCAGATTCGAGATTCGAGCATTCAAGAGAAAGCATTCAAGCTTCAATCTGCAGCCTTCTGGGCTCAGAGCGCTTGGGCCCAGGGGGTAGGTGGTGCAGTGCCTGTCCAGAAGAGGTGGCTGCTTTAGACCCAGTGTGTTTTGGGTGGCCTCAGATGTACTTCAACTGCTAAGGTGCCAGATTTTTCATTTCTCTTTTATAATGACTGTAAAAGTCTGATGTCATTTTTAAGAAATATATTAAGATTCTGCACTTCCATGTGTCATCTCTGCCATCATTTCTTCACCTATACCTAGTCAACCTGACTAGGACCCCATTTCTCCCGCGGGTTGAGCAAGGCCCAGACTGGCTGGCCTGCAACAAAAAACATCCTCTCATAAGACAGTTTCTAGAAAAACATCACATGACACAACTGAGTCTTAAAAGAAAGCAAAAATTTCCACTTCATTCTTTCTCCTCAGATAAGCCTAAATTTGTCTTACCTTGGCAAAAACTAACCAGCATATCTGCTTTGGTCTCAGGACTTCATATAATGAGACTGGTCATTGCCATCTATTTGTATTATAAAATAGTTTGATGAACATTAATGTTGTCTTTGTATAAACAATGGTAGAATTCAGCAGCTCACAAATATTTTCTTTGTTGAGAGTCTTTTTTCCCATAGCTTCTTTGAACAATATTTAAAAACAGATCTATTGTTGGATGTGGTGATGCACCCAGGTCCTTACAATCCAGGGCCTGGTTTAACCAGCAAGTTCAAATCAACTAAGGCTATATATAGGTGCCTGTTTCAAAAAGAAAAATATCTATTGGGTTGAAGTGGACAGAACACCATTAAATATCAGTAGTTCATTTTCTCTTCTGTTGGATTTTTACAATCATTTATTTATTTATCTACTTTGGAATTTCTGTTTATTTTCATTTTTCCTTTTTTTATTTTATTTTTAAATCTTTTCTCTTCTCCATTCCATCCAATGAACCATGGCCTAATGATATTTCTAACTTTTGCTTTTTTTCTTTTTCAGGATCTTTGTCAATTTTATTTTAAATACCATATTGAAATTTGAATGTGTTTCTTGATATCTTTTTCAAGTAACTCTACACTCTCAGAACTTCTCAAATAAAATTAACATTTTTCTTTTCCAGTTCTTGTCATATTGCTTATTCTTTCAGGGTCCTGAGGATACTGCAGCTCTTTTTGTTTTTGTTTTTGTTTTGTTTGTTTTGTTTTTTTCAAGACAGGCTTTCTCTGTGTAGCCCTGGCTCTCCTGGAACTCACTCTGTAGACCAGGCTGGTCTCGAACTCAGAAATCTATCTGCCCCTGCCTCCCAAGTGCTGGGACTACAGGTATGTGCCAGCACTGCTTGGCAGGATACTGCAGCTGTATAGTACTTGTGTGGCCTGTCAATACTCTGAGAACACTGACCTACCCAGAGTGTATGGCTTTTGTAAAGAGTCCTGAAATGTCTATGCTTAATAACTTTCTTCTTTGATTCTCACAATTCAATTTGTATCAAAACTCTATGCAAGTTGTCATTTTTGAATATCTAGTTTTTGCTATTTGTGACAGATTTTGATAGGAACAATTCAAAGCTATTGATATTTTTCTATATAAAGGTACAAAGGAACTTTGATGTTCTATTTTTGTTTAATTTTAACATTTATAAAATATCAATTTTTAAAAGAAAGCCACTCATTCCAATCGAGCATGCATTAAACATGGATAAAATTAAAAGATTGGAAGGTATGGATAATCAATGGTTATCTTAGAAACAGAAGGGATAGATGAGAGCTTAGCAGTTGTTTTATTAGACCATAATACACTTTAGGATCTTGAGATAAGTATCAATGTATTAGAATATTTTCATTCAGGCGGTGGATCATGTTATAAAAGCAAAAGGCAAGTGTCTTGGCCAGTTGCAAGTCTTTTAGTCCTGACCAAGCATGGTTTTCCTCATCTTTTTGTGGTCTATGGTGAACACAACTGCCGATACTATAGCTAGTAACTATTTGTTTTTTTTGTAGTTTTTTTGTAGTTTTTTTGTTTTTAGTATTTGTCCTTACACCTTCTAAATATTGAATTATAATTTGAGAAAAATTTAGAAACATAAAACTTCCACTAATGTTGATTTTTATGGCCTCAATACATGTGGCCAATACTTTAGGCAGAATGAAGACTGCACATAAGGCTGTAAGATGCAGACAGTGGAGAGATGACTGTGATTTTAAAAAAGGTGAGTAGTCCAAAGACTTACCTTACCTAGAAACAGTGTCCTGAGTTCAGCACCTCTGAGAAGGTTGGGGCTGCCCATAACCCCTCAGCACTAAAGCTGTCTACAGGATTGGATGACTACATTTCAGTCTTGCAAAGGGAAGAATTTCAAAAGTCATTGTTCATTTTAGGCCACATCTTTCATGTAAGGCGAAAAAGCATTGAGGTTTAAAGAGACAGCTTGCCTTGATAAGGATCCACTTTCATTCCTCAAGCAGTCCCTTGCCAATTTCTTCGGTATCTCTAGCTTTTGATAAGATAGTATCTCTGACTCCTTGTAGACCACTTATTTTAGTCACTAGATGGTGCAGCAGGTTCTTCTGTGTGCTTGATATACTATGGACCAATTTCATTGGAACTTCCGGCTGAGCAAACAGTCACATTAAAGGAAATGAAGCACAGTGACATTGGTTACATGGAGGTTTTCTCTACGCAGCTTGATCCTTTGCGATATGTGTGTTTATAAAAACCATTTTTGTAGGTGATGCATGCAGAAATGTCAACTTTTACATCTAATCCATTACTCTTCTGTTGTAGAGTTTGGATGGGATGATACGTATCAAACCAATTGTGTATGATGTTCATATCAATGTAGTTGCTCTCAATAAATGTTATCTTTCTTTTTTTTTTAAATTTTACTTTCCACTTACTATTAGCACAGTGGTTATTAATGGGAATTGCAGAATTGCAGAATATTGATACCACAAATAAAATTATGAAGCTAGAATACATTTACAAGGGGATGCATATAGATACAAGAATGTTTAATATTGACATTAAGATTGGTTCTGTCCAGATATCATAGGGAAGGAGGCAACAGTTATAAAAGGAGAACTGGCATGATATGAATATTAGTCATTTGTAGAGAGCCACACCCAAGCCAGCAGCCTCCATTATAAGATGGCGCCGGCATCCGGTTTCTTCTCCCCTTAACACGTAGTCTGCGCATGTGCCTAGGGCCAGAGTGCGCTAAGTCTCAGCCCATCTGCGCGTGTGCTAGGGCCAAAAAACGCCAAGTCACAGCCTATCCCAAGGCATCTCATGAGGTAATGAGCAAACAGCCAATCAGAGATGAATATGCCGCTCCAGGGTGTATATAAAAAGTGCATTCTCCAGGGCTCTCTCTCTCCTTGCCACATGGTAATAAAGGCTTGCTGCAGAAGGATCCTGTGTGTGTGTCCGTGTATTCCTGCCGGCAGGAAAATAGCGCGGACCACACTTGGTGCCGGAAACC
>JADRCD010102417.1:0-15259 GCA_019843815.1 Montemys delectorum | reverse complement strand
TGTGTGTGTGTGTGTGTGTGTGTGTGTGTGTGTGTGTGTGCCCACACACTTATATACTCATTTGGTGGGGGAAGAAGTTTCAGTTGATGAATTACATTTTAGTTCAAATAAATCCAGCCTAGTCATCAAGATTGCAGAAGGTAAAAAGGTAAGCTTTTCTTTTTAATTTGTATATAAAAATTTCCCAGGCAAACTCAGGTTGTGATCTTCCCTGGCCTCATTAACTAGAGAGGATTAGTATTAGTCAGTGCTTGGCTTTAGATCAGAGTAAACAATCAAGATTTATTGAGCTGGAAGGCAGCAACTTTCACTTTAAGTTAGGGCTAAGTTATTATTCTTGTATGGGTCTATGAGTCTTTCTACATCCTACACTTTATCTACAAGTCATAGAGCCAATTTGACCCAATAAGCCTATGTACAAGCACTTCAAGAAGCAGAAAACTAAATACTAATTCCAGTATACATGAGAAAATGCTGTTTCCCTTGTTTGCGTTTCTCTGCTTTTTTCCTTCTCTAATTACTCAAAGCTGAGTTCAGTAGTACCCTCAATAAAGAATCCAATTCATCCTTAGGTTCTGACCAAAATCAAATTAAAGGTTGTATTGGGAAAATTCAGTTTATCATTCAGTTTAGTTTGGATTTACAAAATCCTTTTGATCCAGTGGCTCATTAGAGATCTGTAAAGCTTCTTCATTTTCTCCAAAAATGTCTTTGTACCAGGAAATAATAAAAATCCTTAGTAGATAACCCTTGTCTGAATTCTGGGGCTACAGTGCCTGAGTCTAAACTCCACCTATATAAATTACTAGCCTGTGACTTGTGTATTCCTTGGTTTCATCTATAAAATGGAGATAATGATAGCATCTAACTCATAAATTTCTGGTGAAGATTAAAGATGAGAAGGCTTGTAAAGCAGCTACTACTTGGCCTGCATTCATGTCTATAACATGTCTGCTATCCATTGCTTCAGGGATATGTTTCCCGTCTCTCTTTCTTGTTTGTATTTCTTATTTCTATCCTGCAACTCAACCCTCACTTCTATTTTGACATAGATCTCCAAGATTTTGCTTTGATTACTGTTCTCTCTGTAGCCTACTAAGTTTTATAACTTAATATGTCAATCCTTTTTGGGTATGAGCTGACCTAATGGTGAAAGACATCAAGCTGGGCACTGCCTGACTTTAACATCTAAACTCCTGCAAGCTATATTCTACCAACCTGTTTAGATACCCCAGTACTTACACATACTTTCAAAATTGTCACCCAGATAGATTGTATACCTCTAGAACATCACAAACACTTCACCTAGGTGCATCTCTGAATGTTAGTCCTACTTCCTCCTTTATCTTTTCCCAAAGGCCAAAACTAACCAAGCTGCCAACCTGAAGGTAAGAAACAATTTCTAAATAAGAAAATCTTGTTTCATTCCAAAATTTGACAATAAGACCCTATTGCTGAAAACACATACTCGATAAAACATGAAGAAACCAAACTGGTACTGACCTGGAAACTTCAACCCTACAGTCTAGTTTTTGTAGTGTCACAAGTTATAATGAATGCATTCTACCACATGAGCAAAGTAAGCATCAGTCATACAAAGATGTGAACCACACAAGCTGAAATAATGACTGGCCTAGGAAGAAATGGCTACTCAACAAAAGGGCACAAGCATAATAAGTATAACCAGCCATTTTCTAATTGGATTTAAGGGATTCCTCTAGAGATGAAGCCCATACCTTGCACCACTATCAGGCCAAGAATATATGGCTAGAGAGGTCGTAGACTGTAGAAAAGAATCTAATAGTATTGTTCCGCTAAATGAGCATGGTATTAAACAAATGCCTAAAGACTCATTATACACATAGATTAAGGTAACTCTCAACCCTCATCAGATAAGCTTCTGTTTGTAGTAAATTATGATCAACACACAGACCCACAATTGGTCAAGGGCAGAAAATTGTAACAGACTTTAGAATCTTCAGCCCTAAAGATAACATATGTACTGTAATTTCTCCTCCAAAGACTCAGGGAACTTGGGAAAGAGGGTGCGGACAAACTGTGATAACCAGAGGTCATTGGTGACTACAAGAAAACAGCTTCTTCTAGACACAGCAGGGAAGCTGCACATGTGAACTAGTAGTCATTAGGACAGTACACACAACACCTGTGCAAACCCAAGCCAGAGTAAATCCCAACAGAGAGGGGAACTGGGCACAAAGTCCCATTACTGAGTAGCTATTGGTGTTAGCTGGTGTGAAAGGAAGGGTTAATTTTCTCCTAAGTGAATAGCCCCAGATTAGTCGACCAAACTCCAGTGGAAGTACATATACCCAATAATATTTGGGGGACACAAATTGACTCTGATGGAGGGAAAAACAAAATGTTGGGTGAGAAGGGAAAGGGGGTAAATCTGAGAAGACTTGAGGGAGGGAATGTGAATATGATAAAAACTCATTGTATAAAATTCTCAACCAACCAACCGAAAATTTATAAAAAGAAGAAATGCTACTCTCCTATGCCAGCATTTCTAAAAACAAAACAGGCAAAAATCTGTCTCCAAAATGGGTAATCATCATTGGATAGGGTAGGGTTCCTGGATGAGTGAACACTAGAAGTTCCCAAAGAAAAAGAAAACTGATCAAAGAATACTGAAGATAGAAAGTCTTGCCATGTCTTGAGTTCAAATAAACTTATTGCTATGACTTAAAACATGTTTTATACATACCCTGTATTTTTATTTGAAGGATACATTCTTTCCCAGGATTCCAATGTGTATTGCAAGCATTAACTACCCATCAGAATCTATTATCATTACCTCCAAGATGATGAAACAAGAACTGAGAAAGGTTAAGAAACTTGCTGACAGCCACATAGGGCAAACTCTGAACAAGAACCATTTGTTTCTGTGTTTTCAATAATGAGCAAATTAAAAGTGCAATAATTTTCTTTGTAATTCAGAAAAAATTGCTCTGTTAACAGTCATTCCTAATCGTAAAAAAAGAAGTCTTTTTTAGCTTCCCTTAATGTGGATACTTTTTTTTCTCATAGTACCTAATTATGGTAAATTGCTTCATTCCCTAATTGTTACTGCAAGGCAACTAAACACTCTTATGTTGACTACTCAAGAGTGGATTGTTAATGGCCTTAATCATCAGATAATCTGCTAATATAATCAATGTAACTGGAGGATACTTTGTGGAAACAACAAGTAAACCTGAACCCCACATTCCTTTCTGGGCAGTGCCACACTCTCATCATAGCAATTTAGAATAGCCTCTCCATGGGATATCAGGGAACATTTGTTAGAGCAAATTTCACCAGAGGATATTTTGCTTTCTTCTCCTTGCAGTGAGAAACCTTTGAAAGGGGGCAGTATTCCCACATTTCATCAGCTCAGGAGCTGAAAAGATATGGACAGAGTAAGATTATTGGTCCTCCCTCCTGCTGCTCCCATAGAGAAAGGAAGAATTGATTTACGATAATGGGAGATAAAGCAGTGGGTGATGTTGGACCCTAGAAAAAGAGTAACTGAAATTATGACCATCAATCTCTTCTTTTCTTCAAAAAAGTCAGCTGCAAAGATAAGGCTCCCAGATATTTTCGTTGAGAATTAGTGCTACTATCATTAATGAAGGCAAGTAGCAGCATTTTTTTAATGCCCTCACGTGAAAACACACCAACACTCACAACAAAGTGGCATGTCTGCTTTATGTGCCTTAAAAGAAATAATGAATTTCCCCCCTGTTGGTACTTGTAGTATATGCCAGTTAAGTAAGAACCAGGAGAAACTTTTAGGTATTTAAAAATAGCAAATCTTGTCTCTACCCAATTTGAGCTTATTCTAGGTATATCATTATATTTTCAGTCCTGCTTAGAATTTCAGTTTATTTTCCTTTTTCTTTTTGTCAGAAGAACATAATTCATAACTGTAATAGGATCTCTTTGCTATGAACTATATTTAAGTAATATAACATTTAATTTTATGTATATCCTATATTATTTAAAAAATCAAAATGTTTGTTGTTTCTGAAATCATCAATAGTGATTAATCTTTTTGAAATACTTTGAACATGGTAGAGTGTCTGTAAAGAATTATTCCTATTTTATGGTCAAGAAAATTAAGTCCAACTCAACTTTATTTGCTTGATAATCAATGATGTTGGAAGCCGCACACTCATGATCTGTAGTAAATCATTGAAATCAAAAGTCCACAGTTTATTTTTAAGTCTTAACATAGTTAATCTCATTCATTTATGTTGGTATCAACAGTATTCTAAGCCTTTCAATTACAGAGTTGTATAATTACAAAATTAAGCTATTAAATAGACAGTAGATACTTATCAGTAAAATGTTAAAAAAGAAAAATATCATTTTTTCAACATTGGTTTTCTTGCTGTTGCTTACATGTTCTCAAATGGTGGCAACTATTCTTAATTTTTTGCTATTTATTATCCAAAAGTTTGTTTCTCTTTATACTATTATTTTTCTTTTCTTTTACCAACAACCTTATTACAATCTGCCCTTTGCAGCTTTTATATAACTCTCACAAATGTTAAAATATTATTTAATGTATATTTCACCTTGAAAGTGTTACAATTTCATAGTATTCCATTGTAGCAATATTTTCCTCTGCCATTCTAATACCAATGTAAATTTCAGATTTTTCCAGAGCAAAGCTCCAAGATATATGCATGTAGTACTACCTCAGAAAGCTGAGGCAGGAGAATCCTCTGAGTTCAGGTATTCAAAGTCAGTTTTGGGACAACAGAACATACTGTTTCAAGGTGAGGAAAGGGTAGAATTGTCTAAACATTTGTATTACAAGAATGACCACACTATGTTATATCACACAGTTCCATTATACCTGAGAGGCAGTAAGCTGGCGTTCATCACAGAGAAGACATTGTAAAGTGAAAAGATCAAAGCATTGTTCTTTTGATTTGCTATCCTTACAAGGACTGTATCAATTACATTCACTAGTAATGAAGTGAGTATGTCTCTTTGTTCACAACTATACCAGCAGAATGTTATGAAATGTTTTTCATGTCAGTTAAAAAGTCAAAATAGTACCATGTTGAATTTATCTGATTATAATAATAAGCATCTTTTCCCATGCTTAAGAGTTTGTCTATTTCATTGCCCATGTTACCTCATAGAAATATCATACCATAGATATAAACACTACATAAATTTTCCTGGATGTAATTTATCTTTAGTTTTGTTTTATTTGTATTCCCATATTTTATTTTCACTTTTAAGAAATCAGAACTGTCAATATTTTCTTCTTCACATTCTATTTCCCAGTTAGAAATGCCTTAAACACACCCAGGCCATCAAAGAATCTCTGTGCACAGTATGAAGTGTTTTGAGAGTTTCTTTTAATGTGTATGGTGGTTGGAAGAGAATAGTTAACTGTAAAGAACTGCCCCCTATAAATCAAACACAAAACGCAGCAAAAGGACTGTATTCATCAAGGGAACTATATTCAATAAGGAAACAAACTGAATATTTTGAATGCCACTACAAAGAATGGAAGATGCCTTTTGGTTTCAACATGCACTACAACCAGGTATGGGGAATAATGTAGATAGAAGAGCTAAAGGATGAAATGTACAGGTCGAGAGACAGCTCTTTTGGTAGCCTGTTAGAAAAACCTGGGGCTTCAGAAAGTATGGAAAATTGCATGGGATGAGAACCCCGGACTCCAGGGAGTGACAAATCAGTAACTCTACTATGGAATCAGTTCAAAGAACATCTAACATGACATGTTAAGCTGTTAATAATGATCAATTTGGGGCCCAAACAAATAAGAAATGAGTAATAGCTAGCCTGTATTTGTCAAAACCAAATAATATGAAACCTCATCTGAATCCTTCTTTTATACAGGGCAAGTCTACAGAATAAAAGGAAAGTCAGTAGAGATTTGGGTTAGCAAAAATTTTTAAAAAGAGTGAATTGGGTGAAAGTGCCATAGGTGAATGTGTTAGAAATAAAACTAGCAAAAACAAATTGAATACAAAGACCTGTTACTAACAGTTCAATACTAGATTGGGTGGAGGTGTCAAGTATGTCCCTTAGGGGTCTACTTTGAGTTCAATACAATTCAATATTTTCATTTACTACATTGAGAGTAGAAGAGAAAGGATGCTAATAAAATTTTCAGGTGTTCCTGCACATTGCAGAATAGGCATAAAGTAGAGTGTGAGCAAGATAAATTTTTAAATGGACAGAAATCAATAAAATAAGATTCAATAAAGCATTTATAAATGTAATGTGATTCACAAAGGAAAGAATAATCAAATGCACCAATGTAAAATGTAATCACAAGAGGGTCTAAGGGTTATTATAGTCAAAAGTACAATGAACATGCATCAGCAACATGACTGTCAAAGCCTAAAGGCAAATGCTGATCAAGTCATAAAAATGAATTTTTCCTTCACAGAAAAAAGAGCAAAGGTTATGCTAGTCCATAGCACTTCAATGTGTCCAGGGTGTCAACCTAAAGGATTGATAGATGACTGGGGTATATGAGGTTATAAGAAAATCAAAAGAAAATGGGCATGAAACAATGATAAAATGAAAAAGAATAAGTGAAGAAAGCCAAGTATAGATAGTTGGTGAGAAAAGCCAGGGAAAACAGAAAACGCAGGAAAGGGGGAGAAAAGGAAATCCAAAGCAGGCAATGGGGAAGAGAGAAGCAGCAGGAGGAGATCAAGAAAGGAAACAGAAGCATCATGTCCAAATAAATCCTCCTCTTATAGTCTACAAATACTAGTTATGAAAAGAATTGATAACATGTATCCCAAACAATATTTTTATGGAAATTTGTCCATAAACATTCTCATATAATTCAGATATTTAATTGAGCAAAAATGAGCTTCAGCACAGCAAAGACACTGGACATGAGAGATTATGTTAGGGATAAAGACGTTATATCCTTTCAAGAAATTGAGAGACACTAAACCACAGATAAAAGAGGAAAAGGCACTTTTAATTTCTCTTCATGAAAATCTAATATATGAGAAGCTTCCTAAAATATATACATATATGAAGTCTATCTAAAAGGAATTACCAAATAACAAGGGAGACAGACCCCCCCCCAAACTGGAGATCTTTCATCACAGAATAAAGATCCTAGTAACAAGAATTAGTCCCATCTAATTGAGTTGTTGATCCAAGGGGTTCCATTGGAACCCTGAAACAACCTAGTTTGTTGTCAAGGCTGTCGGTTACTTTCCATAAAATGAGGGCAAGGCCCTATTGGTGAAGGCAAACATCTATACAACTCATTGAACATGGAGAATATGAGCTGCTTCCTACATAGAGCCTTCAACCTTACCAATTAGTGTTTATGGTACTAGAAAGTACCATGAATGTTGCCAAAGGAAAGGTAAACACCAACCTAGCTACAAGTCATTTGATGTGCTTATTCAATAGTAGCTCAAGGATTGTGAGAGTCACCAAACAAGATCTGATTTGACTTAAGACCCAATCCATGAGTTAAAATCATCCTTAACACTGCTTAGATGGCCACAAACTGAAACTACATAGGCCAGGGACCTAGTGGAAATCAAATACATTCCGCTAAAGGAACATAGCAATAAAATGACTATAGCAAGAAAATGACAGTCTGCTACATCCGTGGGTCACTGGTTGCTCAGCTGTCATCAGAGAAGCTTCTTCCTTCAGCATAGGGGAATACAGAGACCCACACCCAGATGATATGCAGAGAGTGAGAAGCCTTGGAACACTCATCCTTAAATGTCATATGTCTATCAAATGCCTTATCTCAGGACTCAAAGAACTGAGAAGAAGAGGAGATGGGAAAAGTGTAAGAGCTAGAAGGAATGATGGAATCAAGGCTTTCTTGACAGAACAATAATAGTGCATATGAGTGATGTGAACTCACAGAGACTGAGGATACATGACTAGGGGCTGCATAGGTCTACATCAGAGGGGGACCTAGAGCTATAAAGAACCCTAAGCCATCAGCAACCTCCAGTTGATAACCACTTGCAAATGAAAACTTGTTTTTCTCCAAAGGAATCTTACTGGAGAAACAAGCCACTCTTAAAGGTGAGTCCCATGCCCCAGCAGTACATAGATGGCTAACAAAATCTCAATGTCATCTTTGTAGAATCATTGTTTCTTTGTCTCATAATATTGTATCAAGGCTATTTTTTTAACCTTGTAGGTCCTTTGTGTCTAAAGTATGGCTTCTGCTTTTATGATTTTATGGGATTCCAATGTGCACAAATATGTGTATCTCTGTGTCTATATGTGTTTCTGGTGCTTTCTCATTTGCTTTTTATTTCTGTTTGTTTTGTATTATTCTGGCTTGTTAGTTTTTGTTTTACCTTATTTTATTTTGATTATCCTTTCCATTCTTATTTGTTCTAATGAGAAACAAATACGATGCTGATGCAGATTTGAGGAAAGGTAGAGATGAACTGAGAGGAATTAGGGGTGGGGAAATTATAATCAGAATATATATTTTATGAAAAATCTATTTTTATAAAAAGAAAAAAACCATAAACTCTATGAATTCCAAAGCATTAGCAACTACTTAAAAGCTTGTCAAGAAAAGGCAAGCAAGCAGAATTAAGCATCTCCTTTATGAAATAATAATACTTTTTATTTTTTTTTGTTTTGAGACAGGCTTATAATTTCTCATATACACTCTATTCTAGCATTTCTAGCATTTATGAGTTAATATGGAGTTTATTCTATTTAATGATGTGCGGAAAAGCTTTAGCCTCCAAAATGTTCAGCAAAAATTTGCACATTGAAAAATAATCTAATTATCTTCCTATTCACATGTTATAACTCTATATCATATACAATATATGAATAGAACTTGTTTTAAGGGCTTAGAATAAAAGATAAACTGGTACTGAAAAGCAAATGAATGCAGGGTGAAAAAGTACATTTTTTCAATAAATGAAGTATGAAATAAAAGAACCAACGAAGTAATGATCAGAGAGGAACAAGCTTCAGAGGAAACATGATAAGTGCCTGTTACTTAGAAGAAACCCTGTAAAGTTACACCAAAGAGAAAATGAAGAAATACGTCAAGAAATTATATTTGGGGGTGTGTGCGAAAGACCAAAGTGAAAGAGAATAATAGACTTTACTTCAGTTAGTATGAAATCTGACAGCCTTCCCAAAAATGGGGGGGGAGGGAGGAGGGATGACTAGAGTGGGACGAAGTCTATGAAGGAGGGAAAAATATCAGGTTAAAGACACAGAAAGAAAAGCATAAAAATGCTAAAAGACATGGTGAAGAAAAAGACTGATAGAAACTAATGGTCAAGATACACACACATACACACACACATACACACACATACATACACACACACACACACACACACACACAGAGAGAGAGAGAGAGAGAGAGAGAGAGAGAGAGAGAGAGAGAGAGAGACTCAGAAAGAAAGCAAAAAAATAGTAAAAGTTTTATTAAATAAAAAACCTACTCAATAAGTTTTAAAAGAAATGACACACTTTTATGGGTATTCAAATATTTAAGATATAGCACAAAATAAAATAGTAGAGGGGTGAAAAAATCTTATGTAATAATCTAATAACAACCACAAATCTGAAGTTCTATAGCAACAGAAAAGAACTCTACCATAATGACTAGCCTGTACAGAAGGAAGCACAGCAATTCTTGGTCTCTGAATATGTTAACGTGAAACATGTTGGGAGTCTGTTAGCCAACCCTTATATGTACAAAGTAGTGAAATGGTAGATTTGAAATGTTTCACACATTCTTGTTAAAAGAAAAAGGGATTAAAAGTGTAAAATAATCATGGTCGTAGGGATTAAGTCCCTCTAGGGGGCCATGGAAATTCTAATTAATTAAAGAGACTGGGAAAAGTGGTTGAAAGGATAAAGCCCATGACTCACTCATTCATCATCCATTCAACTAATCTGTATGGGGCTGCCACATTATACACTGGGGATGATAGAGAATGAATACTAGCCTTTGCCATCAAAGATGTCCCACTTGCTGTAGGAGAGAATAGCAGAGCCAGTGAGATGGTTCCCTGAGTAAATAGCAGAGCCAGTGAGATGGTTCCCTGAGTAAGGCACTGCCTCAGACAACTGACAATCTGAGTTCAATACCTGGTACCTACTTAGAAGGACAAAGGTGGCTTCTACACTTGTCTTCTTCCTCTGGCCTTCACATGTATGTCATTGCACACACACTCAAACACACACACACACACACACACACACACACACACACACACAAAATACATACAACGAGAAAGAGCGAGACAGACAAGCAGGCGGACAGACAGAGAAAGTGAAAGAGAGGGAGAAATTACAAAGATAATAAAGAAAAAATATTATTTAGTACATTAGGATGTATGCTATAGTCAAGTATGCACAACCCTTCCATAAAAATAAGAGGAAAACATTAGCTTTGTAGAAAGATAGTAGTCAGAAATGTGATCAGGATAAATTTAAGAAAAAATTGTTTTTGCAGAGTAGATTGCATTTGAGCTAAATTTAAACACTGCTTAGACATTGGACATCTAGTCCAAGAGAGAAATGAGACATGGAAATGTGAGATTTAAAGCCTATATAGGTAGAAAATGCAGCTGTTCTATAGGCTAAATAAGCAAAAGTCAATATGTATTTTATATAAGTCTGCTATATTTTAAACAAAGTTTGATAGTGAAGTAAAACACCAGAGGGTTTTCAATGGTCAATATCAAGTCCAGGATTTTTCTACTGAGCTGCTCTTAAGTCTACCTATTCCCTCTCCTGACACAGTTATTTTCATCAACTGAAAACAGCAGCTCTTCCCCTTAGAAACGTTGCTTAATTTATTTTCCTTATACCCCAAAAGTGTAGAACAAGTAAAAATGGAAAGAAAATATCTGCTAAGAGCTATCAGAATAAGAGACAGGACCCAACAATGGGAAACTTTGGCAAACTCCCTCAGCAACTACATTCCTAAGGGTGTTAAAGATATACATGACCAGCACATTGCAGCTAGAAACTTTTATCTTCTTTTCTAGAAATAGACCAAGTTCTGATACAAATATAAAAGTGTTCAAGGTAAAAAAAAAAATTGCAAAGGTGGAGTCTTTTTCAGGATTGGCTGGAAAGGGAAGCAGACTTGACAATTATGTTCCATGATTCTCCTTGCACACTAAGATCAAGTCAATGTCACTGCTTTAGAGCATGGAAGATTAGCTATGAAGAGATTGCAGTTTCTCACATACAAGGGGGGAAATGCCATGATTTCGAACTGATGCTTCTTGAAATTCAGCTTTATTGTTCATCAAGTGGAGGCACACAAAATTAATGCTCCTATGCTACAAAAAGAATGGCTACACAGTGTAAAAGATTTCAAACTTCAGAAAACCCACCGTGTATTGCCCCAGATTTAAATCACATTTCATCTCTGATTTCAACAGTTTAAAAATCTTGTGTTCTTTTGCTTTCAGACTATTCTTTTTTATATTGAGCCCAGCAGTTTTAAATTGAAATACAAAATCTGCAATCAAGAATCATCCTAGAAAATGATTGATAATAAAATCTTATGCATGCTATACTTTTTCCCTTCTATTTAAGAAAGTGTCCAAGTAAATAACAAATCCTTATGTAAATCAGCAGAGAAAAGACCTCCCATATTATACAAATTACTCAAATCTTATGTGAGATCTAATGTGTTTAGATCTGTATAGCCATAAACAAATTAGTCATTTTTTATTGAAAATAAATTTGTCTCTCATACAATACATCCCAACCACTGCTTCCTCTTACCCCCTCCAAGTCCCCACCACCTTCTCTCTCCTCCAGATCCACTCCCTCCATTTCCTCTTCAAAAAAGAACAAGCCTCTAAGAGACAACAGCCAAACAAAACAAAACTAGAAACAATAAGACAGAGCAGAAGCCCTCATATAGCAACTGAACAAGGCAACCCATTATGAGGAAAAGAGTCCAAAGAGCAAGCAAAAGAATCAGAGAAACACTCACTCCCACTGTTAGGAGTCCCACAAGAACATCAAATTAACCTCCATAACATATATGCAGAGGAACTGGTACAGACCCATGCAAGTCCTGTGCTTGTCATATCAGTCTCTGTGTGCCTATATGAGCCCTGATTAGTTGATCCAGTGGGCCATACTCTCCTGGTGTACTCCTACACTCCTACAATCCCTCCTTCCTCTCTTATGTGAGGTTTCCCAATGTCTAAGGAGACAGTCCATTTTTAATTTGCAAGCAATACTAGCTAAACGGCAAATGAGGAGCATTAAGAATGTGATTTATATAAGAGACTATGAACAGAACAAACTAGTTTTAGTGTAAAAGTAATCAGAAAAGGTTAGCATAAAACTGCAAAGAAATGTGATTTTTACCAATCTAATTTAGGTTCCCTCTAGATTTTTTGGCAAGATTGTGGTAATATTAGCCAATTATACAATGTTATTGAAAATTAATTGGAAGTGCTTTTCCAAGAAAAATTAAAATATTTATACTGCTTCACCCAGCAATCACACTGCCAGAAATTTATGCTGAGTAACTAATTCAAAAGGTTATAAACTATATGCAATAACATGTTCATCAAAACATTATTTATAAGAACAGAAATTTTTTAAAAAACAATCTAAATGAGCCATAATAGACAAGCAAAGCTATTATTAAGGAATATTGTGTGACCACTAGAAATTGCTATGAGGAGCTAAAAAAAAATACCTCTTTATGAATACAGTGTCACATGGCAATGAAAACACATGAGTGTCGCTATTGTATTTAAAAGTTTGTATGAATATAGTACACACAAAAATAATTGATCATGACATAACATTGTAAGTGATGTTTTTCATTTCTGTGTTTTTTCTCAGAAAATTGCACAGTGATAAAATTCAAGACAAACAAATAAGAATCGCCACAATTTTAACCCTTCCACTTTGCTCCTTGCTTTATATATGGCACCTGTTCTCTAATCACCTACAGGATTAATGCATGCACTTCAAAACCAAACCAAACAAAACAAAAACAAAAACAAAAACAAAACAACAACAACAACAACAACAACAACAACAAAAACCATCACTGGACTACAGAGGGATCTCTCAAAATTCTAGTTGCTTAGAAAAGCTAGGCCCAGTTTCTGGCTAGGGCTTCTTTCATTATCCTCTTCCTTTCCACTAGCGCAGCCTCCTCATGATCTCTCAAGCAGCTACGGACATTTGGAGAAACACACTTGAAATGGATTTACTTTCTGAGGTTGAAAATGTAATATATTTGATGTGATAAATATATCTCCTTTATTTCCATTCAAGCAAGAGAGAGATGGAGGAGGTAACACAAGTGGAAATGAAATTGGGAAGCATCCAGGTCGAAACATTTTAAAGCAAACCAAGGTAGATCTTGAGCCTTTCTCAAAGGTTGGTTCCTCCGATAATTTATTTCAGAAGGTATGGCTTCCAAAATAATTGGTCTTCTTTACCCTGATTATGGGCCACTTCTATGGCTCTCCTGAGATTGCCATTTTCCCCCATCTGGATTCACAGCATGGACAGGTGTTTTCTGTCTGGACCAAATTACTTTAAGTGTTACATTCGTGGCCTACATTGCTCAATGTCTATTTAAATTCAGCAGATTTTTATCCCACAACCTTTAGGAGTTCTAATTCCAATTCTGATAGAAATGGGAATAACACAGTAGAGAAAGTGTTTGGCCTTTGCTGAATGATATGTACTAAGGTTTAGAAACGGAAAGGACCAAAACTGCAGACAGAAGGGAAACAGGTGAACTCTTCAAATAAAGGACACTATTCTAATAAATTGGAGACTTTTAAACAAGTTGCTTATTAATGTAACCCTCCTGTCACAGAAACTTTCTGGCTGCTGTAACAGGATATCTCATCCCAGATAAATTATAAACTAGTAGTTCATTCAGCTCATAGTTCTGGGGGTTGTGAAATCCAACGTCAAATAACCACATCTGGAGAGGGCTTTTTTTGATACATGGCACAACAGAGGAAGACTGTACAACAGAAATAAACAGAACCATGTGCATGATATAACACATTTTGATGACAAAGCCACTTCCATAATAACTAGCCAATAATAACAAGGATATTGGTATATTCGTGAGAGTGAAGCCCACATGACTAACTCACCTTTTAAATTTCTTACCTCTTATTTTTAGCAACAGCAGCAACTGACTGTCAGTGTGAGCTTCAGAGTGAACATGTGAACCCGCACCCTGGCCTTTCATATATTTTTCACATCTGGAGAGGTTCAAATCACAGAAAGTATGCTGGCCTCTCTCAATCTTGACTCTCACCACTTCTGAGCTATTTGGAATTACCACCATTCCCTTCTGAGCTGTAGAGATGTGAAGTTTGCAATGAATCTTTTGCTTTCTTCATCTAAGAGCCTCAGCATAGCCAATCATGTGCAGTATAGTGTTCAGTGCCGTTCATAGTGCTGAATTTCTGGTCCTGTGTCTGGTTAAAATGCCTCCTGAATCTTTCAGAAAGGGATTTTATTGATATTGCCTTTCATGTTGCTTGTATTTTATCATACACTAATTCTTGTAAAAATAAAAAGGGGAGGTGGTATTTTATAAGTTGAATGATAACCTATTTCCCCAGCTTTTCGAAATACAGAAGAACTTACTAAGTATTTAACTGTATGGCATCCTGACAAGTCATCCAAATGGCAAATCAGGACCGCCAAGCCTTCTCTCAAAACTATAAATAAGTGTAGCTCTCACCCCTCATCAAAGAATCTTCATTTTTGCAACAGACAGAAACCATTGTAGAAAATCACAATTACTCAACATATACAGAACAACCGATTGTTGGGTATTCCCAGTGAAAACGTCTACTACACAACTCCTGCACCAAAAGCTCAGGGAACCTTGTGGTACAAGAGTCAGAAAGATTTTAAGAGCCAGGGGACCAGAAAATATGCTGAGAGAATTCATCTCCTAGAAATGACCGGAAATCTAGACCCATAATATCTCAACAATACGGCTGTGAAAACAAGACCTGAAGGAGATCCAATACCAATAAACATGCTAACATGGATTGGAGTAAATCTCTCCAGACCCTATGCCATGACAAATGAATACTGGGAGTCAAGGAATGCTGAGTATAGGGGAAGTAGTATTTCCCAAGGGTGAGCCCTTTTTAATAGTTTATCCATTACCAAGTGGTCAGCACTAACGTTAGACACACATACACACACACACACACACACACACACACACACACACACA